>JAVRXN010000011.1:32215057-32342666 GCA_033556935.1 Timema podura
ATCATAGTTTTATTTCTCCAGAAACGAGAATAACAATATATATATATATATTTGTAAAGAACAACAAAGGTATTCCATTTATATTTTTATATTCTCAAAAAAACTAACAACAAAGACTTTACTACCTTACTCCTTGGCCTCATATTAAGAGCGCCAACTTTAAAAAATATAAAGTATCTCATTCGCAAGCTAAGTAGAAAAACTAGCTGGGCGCTAAAACTGAACCCTTAAACTGCATTCTAACTTTCATAGTTAGCCCCAACATATATCATAACACATCTTCTAATACCAGTCAAAAAGGAATATATCAATTATATAATCTAAAGATTAATTCTACTGCAATAAATTTTAAATATTAACCCCGCAAAAATCCTATTATCTATTTGTTTATTTTATCTAAATTAAAGTTCTTAAATAGGTCAAAATATTAACCTACACAACTCTTACTAATAATTTGTTCATTTTATTTATGTTAAAGTTTTTTTTTTTTAACAAAGTCGAAATATTAATCTCACAAATTTCTTACTAATAATTTGTCCATTTTATTTGTGTTAAAGTTCTTAACCAAGTTCAGATCATTTGTTCGCCAAGCGAACATGACGCCAAAGTTATTATAAAAAGTCTCCGTTATGGTAAAAATTTAAGTCCCATTACATAGGAAAATTGCACCAGGAGCTTAAAAGATAAAGCATACCCCTAATGAAAATAATCCAAAAAAAGAGCCAAAAATGAATTTAGAAAAAAGCAAAGATTATCACCGAAAATGAATTTAGCTTACATCGTTGAATTTGTAGAGATCGCCTGGTCAAGCGACCTTCTCTGCCAACCCAAGAGTGGCATATAAGTCACACGGTGCTTCTTATATACCGAACACAGCTTACAGAACACAGGGCACAAGGACGTCACAAGGGGGAAAAACCAAAGATAATAGATAGGGAGTAGAATGTTCGCCGACCATCTCGAATGATATAGAACATGATCGTGGGACTGGCGAAGTTGTACTTCTTTTCCTCTTAAGTTCTTTGATTCTGGAAAGCGGTGACGATGGATACAGGTGAGCTCGTTTCAGTATGTTGAAGGCTGTTGGGCCGATTAGATGTGCGAGTACAAGTGGGCCGGGCGTGTTTACCTTCGAGCTGGCTGGAGACGTCCTCAATCGAATAGGGTAAGTCTTCATTATTGTAGCTAGCCGGTGGCTAATGCTACAATAGTTTCGAGCATTAAATGACATTTAAAATTGTAATTAATATTACTTATGAATTTTTGTAAAAATAAATATTATTTCATCAAAAAATGTTTGAGATAATTAATTTATATTTAAAATAAATTCAAGTTCCTCATAATTGTATTCAATATTACTTATGAATTAATGCAAGTGTTATATAATCGTCAAAATAAAGATAAAAACATTAAATGACATAAAAAATAAAACTTGTTTTTCTGTTATAATTGGCTCAATGAATAAAACGGTTGTTTCTAAAATAATTTACTTCTGTGGTGTAGTTGGTTGACGCGCTTGTTTCGTGTAGAGCAAACTGTCGAGGACGAGGGATTTCGAGGTTTGAATCTCGGTCAAGTAAACTAGGGGTGTTTTCCACTCTCCCTCTACGCACATGCGGAATCACTTCCTCTAAATCCAAACTTCCCAATTATTAATACGTAATGGTAATTAGTACTTAAGCGTATAACCCGAACGGGTAGTAAGACACGGTGCTAAAATGTGTCAAGTTCATGTGGGTTTGGGTGTGTGACACCTTACATTAAACAAATTTAGTTAAAATTATACACAAATATTTAAGCAGTGAAATAATAATAACAGTACTGTATACTTATTCCTCCTTTCTGTTTATATATTCTTCTTGCTAAAGCCATATTAACTACACTTGTGTAAACAATAAAGCTTAACACTTACCCGTCTGCATTCTTTAATATTTTATCCCGGCAAAGTTGTCTCGTGTATATTGCTGGCGCCTTTCTGTCTTTGAAACTCCTACAACGGTTGCGCGCAATTTGAAACGCCATATTCTTCTCTTGGGTTTGGCAACTACAGGGCATGAAGCACCCGGCGAAAGATATCATGGTTCGAATCTATGTTGGGAGAGGTTTGGGGATTTGAATACCTGCCGAGGTGTATTGTAGTTAGTTCTCAATAAATTGTTTCCCTCTTTCACTCCACGTAAACGCTGGAACATTTACTTACTCCCCCTCCACGCAAATGTGGATTCAACCTTCCCAATTCCTAGTCCAATAAAGTAATCATCCAAAGGATCTATGCCAGTTCTGAAGTTGCGAAGCCCTTGTGCGGGTGAGGCGAGTTGGAGCTTAGATGAATACGTCAGAGACAAGACATCCAGTATAGAGAAGAAAACTCGGTTAACTGACAAGCGACAAGTTCCCTTTACTCTGTCATTCTTTCTCCACGAAACAACACTCACAAACACACAAAAAGAATGTGTTCTTCTTTTCTTGAGGAGGACAGCAGTGTAAGGAAAGAAACAAATATTAAAACGGCATGGCACTCTTGAGTTTGCTCTATGGGTCTTACAGGCACTATACTGGCCATCTCCCAAAGGTTTTGCCGCAAGCTTTGTTCTTTTTCTGCTAAGCAAAGTTGCTGTTTTGTAGCTCATAAACGAACATATCAATTTTCAAAATATAAGCAAGATATATTTTTTACTAATTACTATTCATTAATTAATCTAGTAAAAGTAATATAACCTATAGAAAAAAAGATTGAGCCTTATTTTGATGAAAGTGTTGGAATCTACATTAGGCCCCTATGCCCCAGTCTAACGATGCATCAACTATATAACGTCACAAGTCTAGTTTCAATCGTGCAGGAAAACCAATAATTTTATGGTCATTATAGTAATAAGAACGCTTGCGAAGTCTGAAATTGATATATTTTACACGAAGTAAAAAAAAAAATTAAAAATGGTAAAACCTCTTGAAACACTTTTAGTAAAACATGAAACAGTTGACTAGTGATTTTTCAAAAATATATTTTGAGTTAACAAGGGTAAATTATGTAAATCTTTCAAATTTATTTCTAAAAAAACTATTGGTTAAAAGGCCTCATCTACCCCCCCCCTCCACACCTTGACACGTTGTGGCGTTTTTGTCACGACTTCAGATCCGCATGATCTCGAGTGATTTTATATAGTTGATCTCGTTAGTAATTTTGAAAACTGTACTCTAGGCTAGGGCAATGCCGCCTCATCTCGTCCAAACACTAATTTATAGAACATGCACAAAGTTTATTCAATTTTACATTCATATAATAGCAAAAACACTTTTAGTTTCTTTGATTAAAAGGCTAGACAATGTTAAATACTTTGAAATATATTTTATGTGTGAGACAAGCCACAAAATATATTTTCCCATAACATGGTAATTTATTATTAAGGATAACTTTTCATCTCTTCAAGTCTTCATTACATCTTGTCTTCGTTGATAATCAATTTAAGATTTGAATTTCAACCAAATTTATTTTAGGGAAGTTGTACAATTTACAACAGCCGGTAGCGCGTGTGCCTACTGATCTAGGGATCACGGATTCTAATCCAGGCATGATTGAAAGTCTATCTTTGGTCGATTACTATCGGCTGGAGAACTGGGTGATATTTGTGCTCTAGAATTAATTTACTTTGTAGAAAAATCAATGTGTTCAGAAAATGTACGCTAAAAATCTTCAAATTAAAAAAATGGTGGTCTTAATTTATAAAATATGATTTTTCCATATCTCCATCCAATTGCTAGTGCACCATTCCTTTAAACCCTCCTCACCCTCAATCCATTATAGTAATGATTTAATTGAGTGAAAGTTGCTGACATCTTAAAAAACTTACAATAGGCCAAACTTTGATGAGCACCATTGAATTACACTACTAATAACAGTCGGGAATGTCAACTGATATAGGCTTTTTCCTGAAAAGCAAAGCTCATCTACTTGAGCTATTAGTGTTGTATTGTGTTCTTTATTTTAGTGGAATCATACATTCTGTTTGGGTTTGTTTTATTTTATTTGTTTAGCATCACATCTTACTACCCTTTAGGGTTACACGCATATGTATCAATTATTGTGCTAACTAGTTAGGGATAAGCAGAGCCCTGCTTTTATGGTGAGTAAAAAAGCCCAATTTCGTTTTTAAGTTTCCCAAAAGCGGTGAATAATCGGTGAATTACAAAAATCCTATTTTTGCGCCGAAATTATCGAATTAAGACAAAAGCGTTAAAAAAGTGGTTTTTACTAAACTTTCGTGATTAAGGTGACTTTGTTGGGCTAAAACTAGACTTCCATGACAATGTTTGAAACAGGTAAACTAAACATATTGAAGTGAAGACCAAAAATTACATTTTGTTTGGAAAAAACGGTAAAAAACACTAGTCCGCAAAAGAATGTGCTGTCAACTTATTAAAAAAGTAAGATTTAGCGGCAGCTGGTCCGGGAAAAGTATGTACAAGTCACAAAGACAAAATATTACACAAAAATCATCTTGTTACTTCACCAAAATTGTGACTATATTTTTAAATCTCAATTTAGGCTAGAAAAATACAAAATAACTACTCAACATCACCAAACTGCAACATGCAGCTGGTAACAATGTTATCCACTTTCATTGTGGTTCTGCGGTCTGTTACTACTAAACTATACCTAGAAAAATATCGTTCTGAATCTGCATTTGAAATCGGCAGCCACAACGCTTGCAAACACTTTGTTGCGAAGTCACTGAACATACTGTCTGTCTTCAGCCCTAGCAGCACATTCTCAACTTTTAAACTTTCGATGCAATTTTCAAACTTAAAATATTTATTTTTCAATATCCCAAAATATTAGCCCGAATGCCGAAAATCGCGACTAAATCACGATTATAGCGGACATTAAAATCACGAATATCGCGCTAAAACGCCAATTTCGCGAATTATCGCGACAATTCTGAGCATATATTTGCAATCAGGATAACCTGAAATGTGAACATCTGAAAGAAAAAATGCCATATCTAACATTCGCGAACGCAGGGCTCTGGGGATAAGGATGGTTCTATTTAGAGAAAGTGGACTCACTTTGGCATGAAGGGAGAGTGAAAAAGTGTTCAGTATACCCGACCAAAATACGATCCCCAATCTTTCCAATTCCATCTGCGGCAGTCCAGTTTATTGCGAGAGTGATGCCTGAAGAGCTATGTTTAGGCTCAGGCGATCTTTTTATTGAGTTTATTTAGAGTATTGGGTGTTAGCTGTAAGCGGTAACATATAACTCGAGTGTAGCTGAGGCTTATCTACCGGTACTGAGGAATTGTAGCAGACCGAACACTTCTAATTCAGAGATAATTCTTCCTTTCACTAAGCATTTCGCATTTCAAAGACCGAGCCCCCGTTCGTCTCATCTTTCAAAGAATGGGGAGTGGTGAGGGGGATACAACACATTTTTACTGTGTTTAATGTTTTTAAATACAAGTGGCTACACTAGTCCGCAGTCCGCACCAGCGCGGACGAATCGTCGAGAGAGCATTGCTCCGCACTTTTGCGGTGTGGTGCGGACCGTCTAGCCACCTACCACCGGAAATAAATGTTCGGGATCTTCCAAACTTTGTTTTCATGCTAACCCCTAAGCACTGTAGGGATGGGCGAAACAATTATTTTACGATAATGGTGATCACAGTGACCTTGATTTTAAAAGAGCAGTGATTTATATCAGTGATTATTCACATTGATGGGCAGTCACCGTGTCAGCACTTAACTTATTTTATGAAAATAGGTGAAATCCTATTCAGGTGAAAATAAAAATACAAACTTAATTTGTTATAGAACTCAGTTTGTAAAGAATAAGAAAATAATTTTCCTTTTTTAGCTATGCGGGTCGGCTCCATGTAGCCATAGCTTTACAGTCGTTATATATACCCTGACCGAGAAGTGATGGCTTACCAGTCACTAAGTATATACTGTCCAGGGCATGATGGCTTTCAGTAACTAGGTATAACCTGAGTGAGGCGTGATGGCTTACAGTAACTAGGTATATTCTGGCTGAGGCGTAATGGCTTACAGTAACTAGGTATAACTTGTTTGAAGCGTGATGGCTTACAGTAGCAAGATATAACCTGACCGACGCGTGATGGCTTACAGTAACTAGGTATATCCTGGCCTACGCGTAGTGGCTTACAGTAACTAGGTATATCCCGGCAGTGTAGTGATGGCTTAAAGTTGCTAGATATTCTCTGACCTAGGAGAGATGGCTTACAGTCGTTAGATATAACCTGATAGGGGAGTTGTGCCTTACCGTTAATAAAAATTAAACATTTATTGAAAAAAGGTAGTTTATAGTTAAAATATTTATTTTATTTTTAAAGTCATAATACGCTTATACTAATGTCAGATGAGTCGAAATAAACAATTGAATATATGAGCGTGACGGTCATTACGTGAATGTTATGTATACTTTACATACATGTTAAAAAATAAAAACATCTTTGATTAATAATAGCATGTGTTTTTAGCATCTTTTTTAATTGCAAAATATAAATGTTTAAACTCTATACATTAAATATGTCGTATATCTAATTACACTAAATAATTTTTGAGGCACATTTGGTTTAATGGTAAAAGAGAGAATACCAAAGAAAGTTATAGAAATACATTTTTTTGGGGGAAAAGTTCGCAAGGAAAGATTAAATAACAGATAGTGTGCTAGTGAGAGGAGAAGACTGGGATCGAATAAAGGAGGAAGAATGGTGTAATGATAGATGAAGATGGAGGCATTTTAATAAACTGACCCGGTAACAGGCTTGAAACAGATGATAATGATATGATTTGGTCCGATCAGTTAAAACGTAATAATATGTTATGGACTGTAAATATTTGCATAGCTCTTATTCTGAGAATATAGGTTATAGCTTATAAAATATAATATTATAACTACATGAATGAAGGTTTTAAAAGAAAGGATATTAAATAAAAATATGAAAGTGGATTAATTGTTATTAAATATAATAGATTTTAGATATTGTTTATTTTGAGAAATGGATCGTCATTCATGCACACCTTCTCCCTGATATAATTTTTTAATAGTCGAAACTTTTATCGATGAACGACAATAATTTATGGTAGCAAGATCTCCTTGTAAAACCTAAAAGGTAGAAACAAACTGTTCAATTAAATTAAATGTTCCTAGCTTAAAATCCTATATGCCACCCATTTAATATCCGGTGGTTTAATTTTTGTTAGCAAGCGGCTTATGTCTATTCCTACTAGTGATATCAAACACATTTTTACGGTATTAGCAACAAAATATAAGAGAAAATGAGGAAAAAAGTAATAAAAATAGTTTACCAGCATTAGCCTGCAGAGAAGTTAATAATAAACACCTTCGGATAAAAAATTAGCTTCAAACTCATACATTCATAGTAATACGAATAGACGGTTAAATCACCGTAATGTGACCTTTTAGTGAAGTTGTTGAATTTTAAAGAAAATGCTGGACTTTTATTAAATATTCATAATTGTAAAATATAACTTATATTCAATAAAATACCTCACATCACAGTTATTTCAAAGTATGGTGCATTTCCCCCCATTACGAACCCCCTCTCCTTCCTAAGTATTTTAAAATGCTATGTGGGATCATGCTTATATTGACGTTATTCTAACTTACTTCATGCCACAGTAGTAGTATATTTACCGAATTCAATAATATTGGTATGATGAGGGGTAGGTTGTTACAACATTCTGTAAATATATAAAATCATAAAATTTAAATACTTGGTTCTTATAATTAACTAAATTTAATTTCGATGTTTATGTATCTCTTGAACTTATACTTACTATAAAAAAATTCCCAATTTAAATAAGACCTTAATGACTAACGTATTAGTTATAAGCTACTGTGAGATATATAATACTTTTTAGTAAGATTGGCATACCTTTCAAGGTTGTGACACATTTTCTCCTGCCAAAAGTCACCATCTCGTTCGATTTTATCAATATTAAGCTTTTTACTTTCGCTCTATCTTACAGGTAGAGAAAGTATGGTGATCGTCAAAAAAATCGAACTCGAGATTTGGATAAATTTTGACGTTTCATGACTCCCTGAATCCGAAAAAGTGGTTTTTGAATTTCCGTCTGTCTGTCTGTCTGTCTGTCTGTACCTCCAACTAGAGCCTAAACTATTTTACCGATTGAGCTGAAACTTGATATCTAGGGTTCTCATAGGGTTGCCCCGAGGGTTTTTTGGAATTGGATATCTACCCCTAAAATTAAGGGTAGTTCACTGAAGGAAAAAAGAGAAAAAGTCGATTTTCTCAAAATCGGCTCTAACGATTTTGATTAAATTTTATTTATGAACATTAATAAATATTCCAAAGAAAATGGCTACTCTCAATATTTCGGCAAAATGGCTTTAAAGGCTCCGTTCTGATGCGTAAATTAACATTTTTTATAATAGCTCCGAAACTATTTGAGATATGAAATTACTTAGCGTTACAAATATGTATATATATCTATAATACAAATATTTTATTCGAAACATATTTTTATAAAATCAACCATTTTCAATCTATACGCAGTTATATATATATATATATATATATATATATATATATATATATATATATATATATATATATATATATATATATATATATATATATATATTTAACTTTTTGGACATTAAAGCTTAAGTATTGCGATCGTAAAAAAAACTAATCTGAAATGTTGATGGATTTCGACGTCTCATGCCCCCCCGTACCCTAAAAAATAGTCTTTGCAATGCCGTCTGTCTGTGTGTCTATTAAAACTTAAAATTAAGGGTACTTTACTGAAGGGCAAGAAGAGAAAAAGTCAATTTTCTCAAAATCGGCTCTAACGATTTTGATTAAATTTCATTTAAAAACATTAATAAACATTCCAAACAAAATGGCTACCATCAATATTTCGGCAAAATGGCTTTAAGTGCTCCGGTCTGATGCGTAAATTAATTTTTTTTATAATATCTCCGAAACTATTTGAGATATGAAATTACTTAACATTACAAATATGTATATATATTTATAATACAAATATTTGATTCGAAGCATATTTTTATAAAATCATAACTTTCAATCTATACGCAATTATATGATTTTTTTTAACTTTTTGGACATTAAAGTTTAAGTATTGCGACCGTAAAAAAAAGCTAACCTGAAATGTTGATGGGTGTCGACGTATCATGACCCCCACAACCCTAAAAAATAGTCTTTGCAATGCCGTCTGTCTGTGTGTCAATAAAAACTTAAAATTAAGGGTAGTTTACTGAAGGGCGAAAAGAGAAAAAATTGGTTTTCTCAAAACCTGCTTAAACGATTTTGATTAAAACTCGTATCTATGTGATGATAAAGATTATAAATAAACTGGCTATTTTCATTTTCCTATGAAAATGATTTTTAGGGTTCTTTACAGAAGCGTTAATTTCCGTATCTCCACAACTATTTGAGAAACTAAACAACTTATCATTGCAAAATTGTAGGACTATTAGAAATAAAAAACTTTTATTTGACATATATTTTTATAAAAGCAACAGTTTCTGAGATATTTGTAAATATATTAATACAATTTTGTGAGCTTTAGTTGTAAACATATACTACTTAATTCTTAACGCAATAATTCTCCAATGCCATAGAGTAATTAAATATAAGTATCTAAAAAAAATTATGTTATTTTTCCTTAAAGCTCTTAGGAGAAAAGTTTGCACAGCAATTTTCTATCTCCATTTTAGACTCAATAGTCAATATTTACATTTTTTATTGGTCAAAATGTATAAATGAATGATTAAATATCAATGCGATGACTTGAAGATCTGCAACACCTTATAAAATGTTAAAATTTTAACCAGAAATCGAAATTTTAATACGAAGTGTTGACCCTTGTGGAAGACATTAAACTGTTTGAAATGTTCTTAGGTGGACAAAGATGCGCCTCTTTTCTCATTGATTATATATCATTGTATATTATTTTATGCGTGTTCTTATGTGGAGTGTTGATGATACCATGTACATTATTCCGTTCAGAAATCTTACGAGTTTATAGAAAGAGAGAGAAAGTCTGTGCGGTGTGCCGTACCATTTTTTTTTTTTTTTGCATAATCTACCAAATAGCAAGATCACTACTAAATATTAAAACAGAATATATACTAATGAAGCTCTCACAAATTCTATCTCATCACTATTGGTCAGGTAAGCCCTTATTGAATAAGTGCAACTACATCATTATAATGATATATGTTCTCAGGTATAAGACCCGAAACTGTATCAAATTAAATTTTCTGGAAAATGACGACTAGTACACGGGTATCGAAACTGAGAACTTTGGCTATAGGTAGAGATAGGGTAAATTCGCTTTTGCGAAAAACGCGAAAAGGAAAAAAAGGGTCGAAAATAGGGTATTTATAAGTTTTCTTTGCGTTTATGGCATTTGAAAGTGTTTAAAGCGATTTTTATTTGGCGAATTAACGCGAAAAACGTGATTTTGAGAGTATTTTAGCTAAATTATTCTATTTAGCGAAATAGACGCAAATTCTATGAAAATACTGTGCATTTAAATAAATGCTGAGAATTTCTATAAAACGATGTTTTTCAGCGGAAATAAGTGATTAAAAAATCATTGAGTTTCACTCGTCTGTGTGCTTCAGCTCGGGTTTTACAGCCCATCCGGCTAATCGCCACATTCCGTTAGTCGTTGCTTTTATCATATATCCTTTGTATAGGCCCTAAAAACATTTACGAAATAAATTTTTACCTATTTTGCTACAAAATGCTAAATTATACCACAAAATGCTAAATTTCCAATAATTAATGCTAAAAAAACTGAAAATTAATGCTATTCTATCCTATCTCTAGCTATAGCCTTTTGAGCTAATGCTTTATCACTGAGCTAACCGGGTACGTTTCATGCCCGGAGGGGGGATGGACTAACAGCAATGGCTCCGAAACTACTGTCTAGCATTGGTGCAGGGTAGCATATTCCAAACTTTCTCATGTGGCTCCAGGAAATGGGGGAATTTAGGTAGAATTTTTTTTATTTTTGAGGTAGCTATACAATGATAGTTTGACATACAGGTAGAGAAATAACTCCAGGTAAGCAATCAAATAAGTTTTAATTGAGATTTAGGGAAACAGGGAAAAGGGGGCAGAAAAAACCTAATTAGGTGAGGCAGAAAACTGAAATTTGTCGGGAATATAGAGGGCTGTCTCCAGTAATAAAATAAGTGTTAAGTACTGTATTTACTATTTAGGAAAGGGCCTAAAAATTGGTTGGGGATATTAGCATAAAATCTATCCAAAATAATTATAAACTCTTCTTTTTGGCATGGAGAAATATTTAAATTGGCCAAGTTTGTAAAAGTACCACTCCAAATAAACATAAAACCTGGAAATTTTGGAATTTAAAAATAAGGGGTGGGAAATGCCTAATATAAAAAAACAAATGTCTCGTTATGGTAGAAAATTTTAATTTTGTAGAGGCAGATGAAAAAATCTAAAAATAGAAGATTACAAAAAACTAAAGACTAGATTGAAGGGGATCCATTAGCTTTGTAAAAACAAAGCTAAAATCAAATAATAAACTAGTGACTTACTAGCAGCTACATAACAATTAAACATATAAACAAATTCTGGTGGCACGGTGATTCGTGATGCTATTTAGAAAACGTGGATGTTTACTATTCAATACGTTTCTGTAACAGAAGATATTTTTTATTTAAGCTCGTTGGTGAATATTGTGATGCTCTTCTATCCTAAATATTTCTGTAACAATGTTTATTAGTTTGTTTATCTTATTCTATGATCGTGTTTAGGTAAATATTGCGTTGTTAATAAACTGCGTTTGTTTGTGCACCTACTTTGTGACCAAGGTAATATTTTGTCTCAAATAATTTATTTTATAATTATCATGATTGGTTAATGATTGCCATAGTTATCTCAGGATTGTACATCGAGGAACTATTAAAAAGTGGTCAGCCGGATTTTGAACTTTTAAATTTGAAATAGTTTTGATGCAGTTTAGCCGTTCTATTACACTTGTCTAAAACCTAGAATGTTTTTGTAAATAACCCATTTAATAATTTTATCCATCCCACCAGATGTCGTTGAAAACGAATTATTATGTTTAAGTGTGTGTAAGTGTAGGCCCCAATTATTATAGTTCAAAGTACATTCAATTTTATAAAGTTATAATAAGGACATGGGAATCGAACCGTGGGACATTTAGCTTTGTGTGGCAGTTCTTTATGCTATATTTAGTCACATAATAGCCTGATAAGTTCTTATATACTATTTATATATATTTGTTGTTATTGCTCGGGCTTTTATCAATCCCGTGTATAAAACATAATATCTAGTTGGTGGGAATCTAATTTTTGGAGGAACTAATGCCACATTTGTTAAAGGTGGTGAAGGTGTCAACCAAGAGTTAAAAGCACTCCATGTTTCATAAAATTTTTGATTTAAATTATCTTCATCACCAGAAAATTGCTGAAAACCGATGTCATAATAGATATTTTCATACTAGAATTTAATATAGTGGTATTTTTGTTTAACTCAAGTGGGAAATGTCCTTTCTTCGGTGACGTTCATTCACAAGATAGTATATCAAATTCAATTTCATTTTCAATCCTTCCAGATGATAAATTTCAAATTAATTTTAATATATTTTCAGAATTATTGGAATTGTCAATTTTTGCTTGGTACACAACAAGTACTGTACCATGCAATGTGTCCTTACCACGAGCTGTCGTATCCAGAAAATCAATGTTATCTAATGCAAATCATTCAAATTGTTTACTGATTAACTATGATGATAGGAATAGACCTCCAGCAGATTTTTTTATTTTACTTTCATTTTTAACAGACTCTTCAATACTGGCTTCTGTACCGAGAACCTTTGAGTATGTAACTGTTATTCCCAATCAGCAAGTTTTGAAATCACTTTTCAAGATAGCGTATTTTTGTGCAGGCTCAGGGCCAATCCAACTGATAAAGGAGTTTCACATTGATTTCAAAAATTACTTTCCTCTTGCTTTGGTTTCACTTACATGTTTGTTCTTTCCTTAGGTGAGGGCTCTGGAATTTATTTGAAAACTTACGGGGATTGGGGGTGCTCAACTCGGGCAAATATTAATCCCTGGATGACCCTAGTAGCTGTTTGAAATGTTGAAGTGATTATTCTTTATATGCTATATATTTAACTCTTTTTTTTTATCGCTGAGTCTTACTACCTGTTCAGAATATAAGCAAATATTTGTATTAATGACTTTCTTGGACATAATATACAGTACAATAAGAACATGGTAGAAAGGGCAACATGTGATATTTTAAATCAAATATAATTTAGTAATTTAGTAACTGGCACGGAGATTAGAATGTAAAGATTTTTTACAGTATCTCTATTTTCCCCTAATTCACCCTTCACTATTTCGTGTCAATTCCTGTGAGTGCTTTCATTAGGTAGTCAAGCCATCACACACTTTAAATACTGATTACGCTACTGATGTATACACTGGACACAAACTAAATGTTGTATGCCAAAAGCTCCCAAAAGGCTTAGGTTTACCTACAAATCATTATATTAGTTGGCCTTACATTAGTATTTTTTAATTTTAATTACATGTTGATTAATCATTTTTATATTCAGAAAACCATGAGCCTATTTCAACAATATTTTAATACTAGATTATTCAATGTTTTAATCACCACGCCTACTAACCAAACATCCTACTTTGCGTATGAATACAAGAAAATATATCCAGTAGTTTTTAAAATTGTAAGATAGGCGGCTACGGGAGCTCTTTGGAAGTGGAAGGGAGGCTCAACTAATAGGTTGGTCTGAGGGTCTTTCCATTGTAACATTTTAAACCCTGGATGACTATTTAAGATATTTCAAAGTGGTTTAATTTTTCAAGGGTAGTACTTTTTATGCTTTTCTTTCTCGTAACGTATACTAAGAACACGATAAAGAGGATGGATTATATATTTTTTTCTCGGTCGATAATCATTAAAAGTTATTCTTTATGACGCCAACCTTCGTGCGCCCTCATGCACCATCTTTCCTTCCTCACCGTCTCCTGAGAGCAGCCGTCCGGAGTTGCCCAGGGGGGACCTCATGGAGGTGCCCTGACCAGCTATCCCCGCCTCACTGCTACGCACTGCCAACCACTTAGTACATGTCCAGGAGCCTTGCCTCTCACATACAGATTAACTTATCGGGGTCTTAACAATGTCGGACTCCTGCATCCGCACACATTGCCCAGGGGCCACCCCGTGGAGGTGCCCCAACATGATGTTTAGAGATCTGTAAGTACCGGGAGGTAGCAAAGACAGTCTAGTTCTCGTTTATGAAACGTGCGTGGGCCAAGATCGCGTCCCGGCCATCGTACGTCGGGCCAGTACCTTACGACTGAGCACCGTGACCCCCGACTCCTCCAGTCTGGAAGGATCTCATACCGGTGGCAAGTGGTCCACCACCAGCCCAAATGCCAGGCTCTATCGAGGGGCAACAAACCTGCAGTCGAGGCCGAAGCCAACGAGGCCATTCCAACTCCCGGAGTGAAGCGTACCGCTGACGAAACCCAGCAAGAGTCGCCTTCGGGAGACGAATCAGCCCTTTCCAAGGTCAACAAGGCTGCCGTGACCTCCCAAGCTACCGGTATTGGTTTTATAGTAATATGTTTCAATTACAAGATTTGTATTATCAATAGACGTACATATTTGCAATGATAAGTAATTTCATATCTCAAAGAGTTATGGAGATATGATAAATAATACGAATTTACGCATCAGACCGAAACTCTTAAAGTCATTTTGCCGAAATATTGAGACCAGCCATTTTGTTTGGAATATTTATAGATGTTCATAAATGAAATTTAATCATAATCGTTAAAGCCGATTTTGAGTATATCGATTTTTGTCTCTTTTTGCCCTTCATTGAGTTACCCTTAATTTTAGGGTTAGATATCCAATTCCAAAAACCCTCGGGACAACCCTTTGAAAACCCTAAATAACAAGTTTTTGCCAGATCAGTAAAATAGTTTGGGCTCTAGTTCGAGATACAGACAGAGGGTAATTCAAAAAACACTTTTTTGGATTTGGGGGGTCATGAACCATCAACATTCATCAAAATCTCGAATGAGATATTTTTGACGGTCCCAATACTTTCTATACCTGTATGATAGCTATAAAGTAATAATAAATATTACGGAACTCCACACAGACTTTCTCACTATATTGTTTAACAATGGAGATATTTACTTAAAACTCGTAATATATGTTAAACGAAATAATATACACTAGCAAACCCAAGCATATTTATCGCACTTTACTTACGTAAAACATTTTTTGAGTTCAGATTTTAAATTTTATAATTTTATTTTTAAAGAATTAATGTACCCATTATTTGTATGTTTAGACCAATAAAAAGATCTTTATTGGGTCCACAAGGGTCAACACTTCGTATTAAAATTTCAGCAGGTGTTGCACATCTTCAGGTCATCGCAATTTTATTAAATTCCTCATTGATAAATTTTAACCAATTAAAAGTGTATTTGAATCTAAAATGAAGGAGATAGAGCATTGCTGTACAAACATTTCCCCTAAGAGGTTGAAAAAAGGAGAACATACTCTTTTTGAAAGACTTATTTCTTATTTTATGGCATTAGAGAACTATTGCGTTAAAAATTAAGAAGTATTTCTTTACAACTAAAACTCACAAAATTGTATTAATATATTTGCAAACATCTCAGAAACTGTTGGTTTTATAAAAATGTATTTCATAAAAACTAATTTTATTTTTAATAGTACTACAATTTTGCAATGATAAGTGATTTAGTATCTCAAATAGTTGCAGAGATAAAGAAATTTCCGCTTTTTAAAGCACCCTAAATGTCATTTTCATAGGAAAATTAAAATAGCCTGTTTATTTATAATCTTAATCAACGCATAAATACGTAATTTAATCAAAATCGTTCGAAAATATTTTTTTTAAATAGATTTTTTCTTTTTTTGCTTTTTATTAAACTACTCTTAATTTTGGGGTTAAACAAACAAACAGACAGATGACATTGCAAAGACTACTTTTTAGGGTTCGGGGGGTCATGGGACGTTGACATCCATCAATATTTAAGGTTAGATTTTTTTTACGGTCGCATTAACTTTAGTGTTCTAAAAGTTAAAAAAATTATATATTTGTATATAGTTTGAAGGCTATTGTTTAAAAAAATATATACTTCGAATAAAATATTTGTATTATAAGTAGATTTACATACTTGCAATGATAAGTAATTTCAAATCTCACATATTTTCGGAGATATCATAAATAATAAGAATTTACGCATTTGACCGGGGCTCTAAATGTCATTTTGCTGAAATATTGAGAGTATCCATTTTGTTTGGAATATTTATTAGTGTTTTCAAATGAAAGTTAATCAAAATCATTAGAGCCAATTTATAGAAAATAGACTTTGGCTATTTTTTTTCCTTCAGTAAACTACCCCTAATTTTAGGGTTGGATATCCAATTCAAAAATTCCCTCGGGGCAACCCTATGAAAACCCTAAATATCAAGTTTTAGCCAGATCGGTAAAATAGCTTAGGCTCTAGTCGGAGGTACAGACAGACACACCGACGGAAATTCAAAAATCACTTTTTCGGATTCTGGGGGTTATGAAACGTCAAGAATCATCAAAATCTCTAATTAGATTATTTTTACGATCATAATAGTTTTCTCTACCTGTAAAATAGCGATAAAGTAAAAAAAAAAATCAGATAGATTAAATGAGAAACATAAATTCTTATGTTTTAATGTAACTCATTTAATTTGATTAAGTACTTCTTTGCACGGTTAGTAACTGTTATTTTTGTTTTTGTTTAACATGCAATATCCATAAACACAACATGGATGACAGAGATCCTGCCGGCACTGAACTTGAAAACAGTCAGCTAGATGAGACAGATCAACCGTCTACTGAGGTCACTGACACAATTCAACAGCTGTCACAAGTGTAGTTGATAGCACCCATTAGAGAGAAAGTTTGGGTGGTTGCCGATGATGCCTCGGTAAGTGAGCTGTGGACCACACTTAGGTTTTTAGATTCTCAACCAGCTGAGTCACGTAATGTTAACACACCCCCTATTTTACAAGAACTTAATAAATTTAATAAAAGGTTAAATGAAATTAATAAAGAAATAGAAACCTTACCGAATAAAGACCAACCCAGCAATGTAAACACTTCACAAGCAGTAAATAGTATTACTGAAAGCACTAAAAATAAGTAATAACTCGTTTCAAAGGAAAAAGCCCCACCATGTTACAATCAAAATTATGAAATTATATTTAAATTCCTTTTAGAAATTAATAAATTTGGTGACTTAAATATTGATAATGAACTTGAACTTCTTTCCTTATGTTTGAGTAAAATTAGTGGATATTTAACGCAACTTCTTGTCTCGTGCTTGAATGAAAATCTTTTTTGGAAGAAGTGTAGACATAGAATACTGAGTACCTTAATCCCGCCAAAGGCTAAAACCAGTTTGAAGACTCAATTTATGAATAGATTTCAGCAACCACAAGAATCCTTTCGTAGATTTGTTATGTCAATTTCAGAAGCAGCCAAAGTTCTTGAACTCAATTTAGAGGGAAGTGAGATTGTTGTAAGCATACTATAAAATGTATCCCCATTAACTAGACGACCTTTTGTATTCGTCTCCCAGCCATCTTCAATGGCAGTATTACATTGTTTAGCTTCTCAAATTGAAAGTTCAATGTTAGCCGAACAGGAATATTTAATTTACATCCCTCCACCCACTATGGAAAATAAATGTGATACTAGCAATACTAAACCTAAAACTTACAACTATAGTAGACCACCCCAAACGCATACTACTAAACCAAATGTGTTTCACAATCAAAGTTTAAGTAATTTAGATCAGAGAAAAGATATGTCATCAATTAAATGTTTTAATTGTGTTAAAATGGGTCACTACTAAAGTCAGTGTAGAAAAAAAAACTAGTAAGGTGCCGACAAAGGCATGGCTTAGTCGAGACCAGCAAAAACATACCTTGTGCCTTGTATACAATTATTAAAGTTTATATTAATATTTTTACATGTTTTGCACTTATTGATACAGGAGCTAGTTCTTCCTTTATAGATTCTAAATTTATTCAAAATTTACCTAACTTAGTTCATTTAAAAGAGGAATATTTTAAACCTAGATTTTTGCCATTGCTAATGGAACTACTCTTGAAGTAAATATAAGTATTTGTTTAACTATTAAAATTAAAGACTTCTCCTGGAAACATAGTTTATCTGTTGTTGATAATTTACCCTATGATATAGTGCTAGGTATCGATTTTTTGTCCAAAACCAATTGTCAAATTGATTTAAAGGAGAATAATATATATTTTAAATTTAATTCTTTACATAAAGTTAACTTTGAGATAGTGGAAAACAAAAAAGAAAATATTTGGGTTATGTGATTTCTAAGGGTAATATTCTTGTAGAGCCGGAATGGATTAGACCTATTGTTGATTTCCCAGCCCCTAAGAATTTGAAAGAGGTTCAACGCTTTGTGGAATGTGCGCTTATTATTCCAGGTTTATTCCTTCTTTTTCAGAGCTAGCTGCCCCTTTAAATCAGTTGAAAAGGAAGGGAGTACAATTTGCATGGGGAGGGGAACAAAAAATGTTTTTTTCTAAACTTGAACTGAATCTAGTTTCCCACAAGGTATTGAGAATGTGCTATTTTTCCCTTCCTTTCGAACTTAAAATAGACACATCCTCTTATGCCCTTGGAGCTGTCCTGTCTCAGTGATATCCTGAAGGATTGCTTCTGGTAGCCTTTGCGAGCAAATCATTAAATGAGGTTCGGAATATGTACAGTCCTTATGAAAAGGAATGTCTTGCATGCTTATATGGCATTGAGAAGTTTGCTGATTATCTTGAACAACGGTAGTTAATTTTGTATAATGATAATAGTGCCTTATCATGGATGTTTAATCACCCAAAACAATTAGGTAAAATTGGCTGTTGGGTTTTGAGACTGTCTCAATTTAAGTTTACCACTGTACATGTCTCGGGTAAAAATAACGCAGTTGCCAATGTTTTGTCGCGCATCAACGAGGGAGTGTACCTGATTCTGGTTTGTCCTAGTCCCACTAAGTGTAATGTCATTAAAACTATCACTGAGTCATTTGTGTCCTTAGCACAATATCATTTAGAAGACCCCTATTGTAGGGATATCATTGATCGCTTAGGTAGATGTGATGAGGTTGAAAAATTTACTATGCATGCGGGCTAAGAACAACAAAGGAAGAAAGGTTTTTGTTCCATCTAAATTGAGGGATATGATACTTAGATACTTTCACAATTCTACCTTTGGGGGCAATTTGGGGATTTTAAAAACGCATCGTAAGATTGCTCAGGAATTTTTTTGGCCCAATATGTACCAGGATGTTAGGCAGTGGATTAGAAAGTGTGATGGTTGTCTGAGAGCCAAACCTCCACAGAACACATGTTATTGGGTGCACGCTGCAGATGTTGCTCATGGCCTGTGGGAAACTGTGTTTGTTGACTTTGTAGGCCCCATTACTCGTTCTAATAATGGGAATACCTGTGTACTTAATCTCATTGATGGTTTTTCTAAATTTGTAGTGATGATTCCCCTTAGGAATATGAATGGCTCGACCACTGTTAGAGCTCTATCTGAAAGAGCATGGGCCCCTAGGAAAATAGTGACAATGGTCCCTGTTTTCGGTCCAAGGTGTTTCATGATATGTGTTTTGCGTGGGGAATTAAACATGTTACTACTAGTCTGTACAACCCTGCCCCTAATCAAGTAGAGAGATTTAATAGAATTCTAAATATTGCTTTAACCATTTACCACGATAGTGCCCAGCTTCACTGGGATAAGGACTAAAAATTTCTTTCTCTCGCTTTTAATTCGGCTATTCATGAGTCGACAGGAGCCACCCCTTCCTCTTTATTGTTTGGTAGAGAATTATGTCATCCCTTGTTGGCAATGTGGGACGTTGACCCTCTGGTTGGGGATTGTGGGACCTCCTCTTATTATGAAAGGTGTAAGCTTTCCTTTCATAATTTGCGGAGATCCAGGGCCAGAGTGGCCGCAGCTTACAACAGAGGACGTTTGCCTGTACATGTGTCTCTAAATGACACTGTTATGTGTCGTAACTTTCCATTTAGTTCAGCTGCCGACAGAATCTCTGCCAAACTCACACCAAAATGGAGCGGTCCTTGGAGGATCAGTTCCTTTCTAACACCGGTATCAGTATTGCTTGAACTTTTAGGGGATGAGGGAAAAAGTCGTCGGGCTCATGTGAGCCATCTAAAAAAGGTATCCTAAATATTGTATATTTGATCTATTTCATATGATAAATCAAGATATTGTGTAAGGCCTGCACAATATGGTGTTCTATATTTCAACTAGATCTAGTAGAATATAAAAGCAAAGGTAGAAAAAAGGAGAAAGGTAATAGAGTGGAATAAGGTTTTTTATATATATAAAAAATTGAGTATTGATGTGAATTTAAAGTTAAATTTGTCAGGATGGGCTGACCGTTCAAAGGTTATAAATGAGAGAGTGTATCTTGTGAAAATTTAATATGTTCATATATAGGTTAAATGTAAAATTGAAAAATATTTGCAAAATATAATTCAGGTAGATTCAGGTTTAAAGGTAATTGTAGTAGCAAAATTCACTTAAAATCTCCTTGTAATTTATGATTCTCTTGACTAAGAGAAATTTATTTAATCCTTGGCCTGTAGTATTGGCTCTGTTAGAATGGATAAGGAGTAACCTAATAGGAATTAATTTTCTAATGGTCTCCGTTGGTTTTGGTAACTAATGAACCCTTATTGAACATGAGTCTAGGGGATCTTGTGTATGTTCTCGCTCTGACTCTTTCTGCTCCCCTCCTCTTCCTTTCCTCCTGCGTTGGTCCGCTAGGCGTATTGCTAAAGTTCTTCTTCAGACGTCTTGGAAAGAAGTGAACAGATGTATTCTAGTCAAACCAGATGTCCTCGATTTTGCTCCTGTCGCCTGCGGCTAAGGGGTCAAGTGCTCCTTTGCGGTGGATCATCGCCAGTAACGATTAACTTCCCTCCTGAAAGTCTTTGCTAAAAGGGTGGGAGAGTTGTAGCATGTCTCTTAAATTAAAGGACATATACAAAACAGAGTCCTCTAAATATCCTTAACTACGACAAGAGAATCAGAAGAGGATAGTTAATACTGATAGATTTAGAAAAAAAAGTAAACAAGATTCTACTTACAGTACTTGGATGTTCCCGGATTTGATCACCATGCTTTCACCAACTGTTCTACTAGCATGGCGGAAGAACAGGCGTGGCAGTTTCAACGCACGTCTAACCTCTTGACCTCAACATCGAAGAAAGACCCGAGGTATCTCGCTCGATCACTAGCGACGACCCGAGCTACGACAGTTACGCCCCTAGCGGATTTCCTTGGCAACCCTTTCCCCTTCGCTTCAAAACTTCCTCCCCTTGCTCCCCTTCTCCCCTCGCTTTTCATTTGTTGGCATTGCCCTATTTGTTGGTCTAGGAAAAAGTATAATACAGGAATCTCCTAGGCCCATTTATTCCAGTTCTAGTTCATCGCTTGGCTTTCGTCGAAGAAGGAAACGCTGCTCCAGCACCTAGTGAAGAAACCACCGACCATGATGGTTAGGGCGTGGGAGTCACCGCCTCGACGCCGAGGGAAACCCATCGAATAATCCAAGTACTTGGTTGTTTTCCAAGTCCTTTGTTGAATTGGTCCTTAAGACTATGTAAATTTTTGTGTAGCCATTATGAAATCTTTACTTTCTACATCATTCTGACATGTATAGTTTAGTGAAGAGGACTTCTTTATTTTTAACGTCAATCAGACGTTTTATATAGAGTATTTATGACTTCTTTACTTTGAACGTCCATATGACGGGTTATTTTAGTAAATAGGGCTAACATATCGTGTATGTCAGAGGTGTGACTACATATCTTTACTGTGTATTTGTGATATAGCTTAAATACGGGAGCCTTGAACTCTTTGAGATAAGATCCAAGCTTTAGGGACCTCTCTTTCACAAGTTCATAATTCAGGCGTAAGGTCTTAATCTAAAATTTCACTGTATCACATGACGCCTTGGACGTCATGCTCATATGTATTACTTTTAGAACGGCTACAACAAGGGTGTCTAACGCCTTTATTTGAGGACCTAGTTAGGTCAGTATCTCACAGCACTGTTATTTATATCTCTTATTCTGTGTTACTATTTTAGGTGCGCAATGTGCGGAACACGGCTAATCTTCTATGGTGGCCCGCACAGATAGTATTTTTCGTTCGCCCCTTTGGGTGACATTTCTTGTGATTTGGCATTTAATATAAGTGTGTTCTTAATGTGAGTTTCACCCCGGGGAGTGGGTGATGTCATTTAAGTACTATTGAATGTTCTGGAAAATCCCATTGGGAAAGGGCCGGCCATAGTACCACTTAGGGTAGACACCTGGTTGTCGTCCAGGCATTATCTGATGCAATGGACCATCAGTCCATTTTACTATAACTCTGTAAAGGTATTTTACCTCGTAGTATTGGGCTTTAAATTATTGTAAAGTCCATAATACCTTAGCCACTAGGCAGTGGGTTTATTATATTTGGAGGTTGATACTTTTCTCTAAAAACATTATGATAGTACACCAAGACATAAGAAACAAAAGAGCATTAATAAATCGACAACATTATTTTGGTACGTTATATAATTTTTGTTTTCAAATATAATTTGTTTAATCTGGCGTGTAAGTAAGCACCATTAGCCAAATTTCTTAGAGTAGAGAGAGATAAAAAATAATCTATTCTGGTTATGTACAACCTGATGATATAAAATAAAAATATGTGAGTCATCCACTACATGTTCCACGAAAACAGGTTCTTGAGATTTTATGATAAATAAACATATATAGACATATATTTGACAGATGAACGGTATGGAATCACATATTAACAATTAAAACTCATTTCATTTAACTTCAATAATTTATTAGCAAATATTATTCAATAATTTCCATAAGTATTTTATAAAAAAAAATCCCCTCAGGCACATAAATTATTTAAAAAGGATGCTTTTAATTTGATGGTCACATTGCTAATAAGAGCTTCGCACTATTATAATAAATAATTTAAGAATATATTATTTTAATTATCACTAATACAAGCATTGGGTGGTAAGCACTCAAAATTTCGGGATCGTATTGTCTGTTTTTCCGGTAAAACAAAGGATATACCGCAATTGAATAGATCAATATAGCTTAGGTTGTAATAGATCTTTCATTAACGTAATCAGCACCTTTTTATCGGTAGTAATCAGAACTAACATATTATATTTACATTAAACTGTTAAGTAACAATGACTACATGTATTACATCTACACGTAAAATCAACCATATGCAATGCCTCAAATGTAGACCTGTCCTCCTTCCTTTAACAATACCTGTGTGCATTTACTTATTAGTGTCTACAATTTAAAATTTGGATTTAATTTGCAACTAGATGCGAGCCTCCTGCCAATACGACCTTTTTGGACACCCGAGGGCTGCGCGTGTGCACTCGCTACTGTATTCAGAGACCCTGAGGTATTCAGGTCCCGGTTACCTGGATGTCACATGTCTGGTGGAGACCCAAGGTCCTGGAACCCTGGAAGCAGCGCGTCCTGAGGTGCCTGGCGATCCTGCATGTCCCGATGGGAACCCCCTGTCCTGAACCCCCGGGGGCGGATCAACATTTCCTAACCCAGTACAGAGCACCACGCATTTAGAGCGATACGATTGGTCTTTAGGCCACGCCGTATCTCCTCTTTCCCCTATGCCGCCTTTCTCCTCCCACGCGCTGTGTCGCGTTACAGTGTTGAACGGTTAATACAGTAGCCCCATGGTTTCTTTGGTGCTGACTGACAGCTGACGGCTTTGAAAGCTACCAGACCAAATTATGTATCCCTACGCCGAACCATATGATCTGCAAAAACATGTGTTTAGCAGCTGTCACTTCTGAAGGTCAAAATTTAGGTATATACATAAATGTTAACTCTCAGAAGTCAGCTGTGAGCTGTCAGTCAGCACCATGGGGCTACTGTAGTATATCATTATAGAGTATGTATATCTATTATATATGTAATTTATATATCCATCGCATACATATAAATTATCTATATATTATAATAAATACTTTATATTCATATGGTATGTATTTAGATCTTTAGTGCAAATACTATTGTATCATATTATATAATATATTATACATTCCTATAATATGCATTGTATACAGTGATCTCTGTGTAACAATGTTCGTCAAAATGTATCACATTTTAAAACGCATTAATAATGTTCACTTTCTGTGCTCTAACACATAATTATGCTACTGTGAATGTGCTGAATGTGATGAATTTGTAAAGTCACCGGCGATTCTAGAAAGCCACTGGTTCACTTGGGGAATGTAAGAATTTTATTTGCTATTTCACATAGGCCCTACTCACCAAACATTTTAAAAATTACCATTAAACACCAGTGAATGTTAATAAGTCACGTCAAGATTAGGTTCGGTTAGTTTATCTTAGGCAAGTCAGGTTAGTTTAGACAAGCTTAGACTAGTTTATTTTAGCTTAGGTTAGGTTAATATAGGTTAATTTAGGTTAGTTTGTAATTATGTTTTATATTTTTATCCAGATACACAAGATTTTTTTAGAAAAATTCCCGGTAAATTTAGATAATACAGTTCATGTTTCATACTTTAACTAAACTGCATCGGGAAATTAATAAAATCATTATTAAATCTAGATAGTTATTGGTTAAATAAACCATCGCTCTCGGTGATTCTATATATTCACAGGTTATTTTATAAAATAATGAATTCAGCACATTCACAGTAACAAGTATATTTTATAGCCCCACGTCTTACTACACATTCGGGTTATATGCCTATGCACTAATTACGCTAATAGGTTAGAGATGATGTAGGTGTAATTTAGAGGAAGTGCACTCAAATTTGCGTGGAGAGAGCAGGATGAACCATATAGGAAAAACCACTATCAATGCAGCCTACCGGGATTTAACCCCGATATCCTCGCCTCCGGCAGTCTTGTTTAACGCGAGACTAGCGTGTTATACCATGCAGCCTGTGTTATAATATTGCCTAACTATATAAGTAGTGTGGGGGGCACCTCGGAACAGCCCTCAGGCGTTGTTATTGTAACCTGTATCCTGTTGTGACGTCACCTGTTGTTTTCATTGCCTACACACCGTTTTTTGTTAAGAAGGGAGAAACTTCTCATCCTGTGAGGTATAGTCCGTTTTCGCTAAGAAAGTACTTCTCATGGAAACCCCAATTCCGCTGAAGGGTCAAATCACTAATAAGGGGTGTGTTGCCCTTACTTCCATATCGCTCCCAGCCCCCATCCCTCTACCCCACCCACGCCCCTGCCCCTGCCCCCCCAGGGCTCCTAAGCTGTAAGGTACCCCCTTCAAATGCCTTTAGAGCGTTGTTATTGCAGCAGGTATCCCGCCCTCGAACATGAACGTGCTTGTCTGCAGATCATCGCTCCAAAACCACAACGGTTCCCCCCTGGCGAATCTAAACGCGTGGAGGGAGAGTTGAAAACCACCCTAATACCCCCTGCTGAACCTAAACACTCGGAGAGTCGTCGAAAACCACCACAGTTCCCATACACTCGCACCCTCGTTCCCCGTGCTTGTCGAGGGCACCCCCTCCCCTATGATCGATGATCGATCGGGGGAGTGAATAAAACACGGATATTACAAATAACTATATATATATTTATTATACATATTTAGAGGAATGGCGCATATATTCGTTCATGCGATTTTCTACAGTGTCTCTTAGATGTGTCAGTAAAATTGTTTTCAGTTCACAATCCAGCATGTAATAGTCCAAACCGACGACTTGTCGTGTATAGTAGGTAGCACTGAGGAGATGCAGGTTTCTTATGTGCGTTTCCACCGTAGGCTGCTCGAGGTCGACGACATCAGTCGATTCGTCGCACACATCCACGACGAGTGTGTCGATCAGATCAATGCAATAGCACGCGACCGGTGTCGACCAGATATTCCTGCGGTCGACGGCTGCGTCGATGAGGTCCCACACCTCGCAGTGACGCGGCCAGCTAGGTGCTAGATAGGTGACCTGTTTGAGTCCCGCGTCCTGTTTCTCGCTGATGACCACCATAAGGTCACCGCACATACTTCTCAGGGAGATTTCATGATTAGTCAGAGTGACCTTCTGCGGAGGATGCGTGTCGGTGATAAACTTTGATTTGACCTGCTTGTAGCAGCCCAGTTCTTGCCACTCTGTACGGTTGAACACGGCATAGTTCCCGCCGCATTTTTCTAGCTGGACATACGGCGTAAAGTTGTTCTGGACGCTCATGCCGACGATGACTCGCTTGGCGTCGACCACGTCCAGCGGAAATAGAGTGTTGAAAATAACGGCGACGGCGAGCAGCTTCACCTGCCTTGCGCATACGTCTTAACCTTCCATGATTATGCTCGGCATGCCTAGGAGCGCCGCTTTTATAGGCGCACGCCGATTGGACGCACCCTCTTGCAGGGCGGCGGCGGCGGCAGGAACCCACAGTCTGGAAAATGTGTTGTAATAACTCAACACGTTAGCGTCGTTGGCGGCACGATCGATGTGCGAGAATAGGGCGAGGAAAGTTTTCATCGGAATGTTCTGGGTGCGATAGAGAAGGTACACGAGACAGTAATGTCCGCAAACGTCTGATGCTATGCTTTGAAGTTGTAGCGTGTTATGATTTGTGCGACAAGTGTTTTTGCGTATAAATGCCAGATGTGACTTTATACGGGGTGGAAAACCGTAGCTGTCAAATTATTCTCCCGCGCAGTTCTTGTCGATAAAGATGGCGACCCAAAGCTTGCAGGCTCGATGTGTGGATCGGTGTTGACGACGATAGCTGCAGGTCGCGCTATTCTTGCGGGTAGTTGATCAGCGGGGAAAACACCCGACCCAACAGAACGGAACCACGGGCTTGTTTTCAGCGCACGTCATATGGTGTGCGTGTCCATCTTCAATCATCCAGTCTCGAAGACCCAAAACGATAGAGGCCGAACAGAAATTCCACACAGAACTGTGCGCCGTGCACATGATGCAGCCCAATTAAATGTTTTCAAAGAAGGACAACCTCTGTCGTACAGATCTACGACGGGCGTAGGCGTGTATTTAGCTAGAAACTTTTTTTTCTGCCCCCTTGACGTAGACGATTTCTGCACGCGTTGTGGCGCGGGAGATGAGGGATTCGAGCATGGTTTAATCCCCATCACTGCTATCCCAGGGGATACCGTGCAGATTGTTGACGATATAGTCCGCTTTCTTTCTGGCAGCTGGTGAAAGTTCCTCGATAGCGAAGGGGAGCCTTAACACCAAATGTTGAAGTAATGTTCCGCAAACACTCAGTTCCTTGACGATAAATTTTTTGTCGTCGTCGATGAAGCTCTGGAAATCAACAACGACGTTCATCATTTAAATGACGAGTGTAAGGGGCGGGAAGCCGCTCATATTAACTCCCATAATCGGTCACGACGTTTCTGTCCTTGTCGATGGTGATAATGTTGACCAATTCCCCTTACACGATACAGTTGACGGTTTCGGTGAGAGCTCGGGTGAAGCTCACTTCGATGCTCAGGGAACCGTGCTGCGTCAAATTCAAATGCGACGAGATGTGGGAGGAGAGATTAGGTGTGAGATCGAAAGCCAATAGATGATATCCCTTAGGGAAGGTTTCCCGTTTTACGTCGTTACCCTCGTTCATGAAATGGATACCCTTTCCAGAAAACAACGTGTGGTAGGACATGACATACTTGCCGTTTGTGTAATCGGGTTGTAACGGTTTCGACGGCATTTGTTCCCCGTCCACGTACAGAGAGAAATGGTTCATTCCGTACGTTTGAAAGTTGAACGGGTTCTTGTTGGCGTCTCCGTTGAACGCGGCGTTCGATACAAATCCCACGATGCATCGCTTGGGTAACTGGCCGGTGAACACGTTGTCCAGTGATATACCTTGCACGCCCGCGGGAATAGTAATTGTTTTTACTTCCACACGGGTGACAGGATACTTTGCGGGGCTGACATTTAACGCCTTGGCATGCGCCAACAGTACAGAAGGTGATAATTTGACGCGACGCACTAGAAGGACGGCTTCAGTGATGTGAACCTTAGAGTGCTGGAGTCCAGGGACGGCCATAAGACTGAACCCGTCTCGGGAACGGACCAACTTATCTCTGAGCTCGGTGCCGTTCAATAGGTATTTCTCTTGGTTAAACACGTCACCGTGTACCCCAAAAGATCCACCGTCTTGCTTTGTGCGGTGAGACAGCGACGAGCCTCAAACCCTCTGTTGACGGCGTTAACCGCCTCGAGGTTTCCGGGGCTGTCTGCGAACCACATACCGCAAGTCAGATGCATTCTCTTGGGCTCGCTGTTGTAATTGAGCAGCGTCTCTATGTACGCTCTATAAGCATACGTGTTGCTGGGCGGTGAGAATAGTTTTTGGTTTAAAAACACATCCACCTGTGTGAATAGCGAATGCAACCAGTTGTTGACGGGAGCGATTTGATCCGTGTCTGTGAAAGCGCCACCGTCGGGTTTCACGATGGCCGCCCTGAGATAAAGCATAGTCTGCGAAAGATCGATATAGAATTCGCCCTGGCCAATGACGGTAAATTCGATGGGTGAATCATCGGGGAGGGAAGAGACGGTTTGTATTGGAGCCATTGCCCGCTTTCGAGACTGGTTTGCGTGGGTGGGGGGAATAGATCGAGTTCAATGCTGGCACACTCGAAGGACTGGGGGTGTAGAAACGACATTTCAACTGAAAATATCTACCGCTTCTTTCTTGACATTTTTACGTCGGGCAACGAAAGAAGACTGACGTCGTTGCTTCTTACGACACCCTTTATAGCCTGATCCAGTCATCAGTGTGTCGATCTTCTGCTCCGCTTTGCATTTCAGATTTGTTCCAGCCTCGCCAACACGCTGCCGTAGAGCCTCTTTGAAAGGACGACGCTGATTGGCGACGTCGGAGAGCACGTCGATACCCGTGTGAAGCGCTGTTTTCCGATGGCTTTAGCGCCTCTTCTCAGCAACGGTACGACGCTCTTGAATAGACCGCTGAAAAACTTCCTATTCCATGCCATCGTTGATAGGGAACACCGTGGTAGATCGAAGATATCCCATATCCAGTCTGGTCGACGTAGTATCTTTGGTAGGAACAGTTCATGTTGAGCGGCGTCAAAAATTAAGTTTCACGCACACTTTTCCAAACTATAATGGTACAGGTTCACCAGTGTCGGTTCTAATATTGATTTCCAGGCTTTAAATTTATATTCTAAGTACAGGCACGTAGTGCATCGGATCGTAACTAACTCTCTTATGTATGCCGTAGAGATAGTTTGTGTTGTTGATACCGACAATACGTAAAAGAGGTGCCACGATATCGCCCATGGGTTGAGGATCGACGATATCAGTGTAGACGTACATTTGTGAGGGCAAGCCTAGTAGAATGTTGGCAGCGTACGGTGACTTTGGGACTTTGATCAAAATTCGTCTGAGGATCGAATCCGAGCTGTAGACTTAGTTGACTAAATAGTTCCAGCAGTTGTATATTTGGTGAAGAAAAACAACGTCCACTTTTTTGTTGGTGCTAGTGTACTTGAACACAACCTTTTTATCACCTTTAAACGCGTCTACTTCGTTTAGTGCTTTAATCAATTCTTGGATATTGCTATAGTTTCCAGGAGGGATGTGATCCTTGAATATTTGTTCCACACCGTTGGCGTCCACCAAGTTGAACCATACAATATTTTGACCCTCTGGGACGGTGGTGAAAGAACATGGATATTGGAATTCGGCGAGAGTGACTTCCCACAGGCCGTCGAGCGTGAGACGATAGGGTAGTTGCGTGGTGAAATTCGTGAGGGTATTTTTCGGGAAATATCCCATAGAGCTGTCACTCGGCAAAGTGACGTAAAACAGGTATTTCATGGTAGCGCGCTGACGTAACTGGCAAGAATCCAAGAATTAAAATTGTCCGGGTAACCTTTCCACTGCACGTACACTTTCCTTCTGGCGCCTTTGCCCTTGATACGTAGTATTTTATCAACTTTGAAAGTTCCCGGTAGACGTACGCGTTGCAATTCGGGTTCGTAAAACGTTCCCTCCACTTCTTCGCCGTCAAGATCTGTAAGTCTGTAGACGACAGGTTGCCGCATCGTGACAATGTCGACTTTGAAAATCTCTTCGCTCCAATTGCTCTCGTAGCCCTTTTAAAACAGCATTTTGGATTTGCTAATACGCACCGTGTCACCGACTTTGAGTTTCGGCTTACTATTCGAGTTTGGGCACCGTTTGTAGTACAGATTATCTCTGACACGATGCACGTCGGTTTCTGAAACGTCGGCAGGCGACATCTTGATACTGGAATGTTTTGCGCCGTTGTAAGCGTCGACGAGATCTTAGAGGACGTCCACGTAGCGATACGTGTTATTTTTGGTAAAGTAGCGCTACATGCGTCCTTTCAGATTTCTATTGAATCGTTCCACGATGCTTGCCTTCACGTCCGGATTATGAGTGTTGTAGTAATGGACGCCTTCTTGCTCACGAAATTTCCGGACTAGACGTGCAGTGAACTCTGTCCCCTTGCCCACTGTAAACATAGAGGTTTACGGCCACTTTGCTCGAAAATGTCCCGAAAGGCGTCTCTCACGACGCTCCCCATCTTGGATGAAAGCGTCCTCGCCAAGGCCATCTTGCTAAACACGTCGATGACGGTGTGATAGTATACCACACGGCCGTTGTACTTTCCGAGACTTCGCATATCGTTGAGATCGGCTTGCCAGAGATCGTCAATGTTGGACACCACGTAGCGATTGCGTGGAAACTTTTTTATCACCGGTTTGTGTAGGGTATAAGCGTCCTGCGCACGAAGCCATTCTCGTACTTTGTTGGGATAGTTCTTGGACGATTGTATGAGCGACGACGCCCCTGCAAATCCTGCAGGATGATCGGGGTCGTAGAAGATGTCGTCCATTAAGCTCTGAACGGCAGCCACCTGTTTTCGTCCACCATTTTAAGTTTCTTCTTCTTGGTTCGTTGTGGCGACAATGTAAGTGGTACGGGCGTCGTTTTTCTAATGGGCACCAAACGTTTCGGATTCACAATAAATTCTTTCGGGACGTTTATTTTCTGCAGCACTGTGAGAAACTCTCGCCAACCTGACGGCTCGCTGTGTCTTCTCGCTCTGACCAGATCGTTGACTAAATCCACAATGTTGGATCCACGGAAAGGCGTATCGTGAATACTCACTTCCCCGTTTTCGTCCCAAGAGATTCCGCCCCTGGAATTAATATGTTGTAGTAAAAGCTAGGCTTTTTTATACGCACCTGTACCGGTACAGTATTGAGTACAGCCACGTTGGGAAGTACGGCGGCTGTCGTGGTAGTGGCGGTATTTTCAGGCGGTGGAGGGTGTAGACTAAATTGCAGATAGCGTTGTAGCACTTGTTGGTATAAAGCCCATTTAGACTTGTCGTCAAGTTTTGAAGCGAGGATTTTTTCCATTTCCTTGTCCAGCTCGGAGACCACTAGATTTGTGGCCGATGCCGCTTGTTGGTGGTGTTGCTCGTAGTGGTGTAACGTTTCCGGGGACACCAATATCATCTTTTGCGTGTGTTCCATCGTCTACTTGTTGAATAAGGAACCGAGGACACCGCTGATTAATGGGGCTAAAAGTAAGGGCAGGAACGGTCCTCCTTTCTGAACGAGCAGTCGTCTCTTCTTCTTCCAGCCCTCTCCTAGTTTGACCAACTTTCGCAACACCTGCTTGTGAGCACGTAACTTTATCTTTTGCGCATTTTTCAACGGCACCCGCCCTTTTAAAATGTTGTAGGCACACTCGCAAACAGAGTCAATCAGTTTCTTGTCGGCCGTTTTTCAGCAAGGCGACACGCTGCTGCGGGTTCATGCGATAAATCGCACGCAGCAGGGGCACTTGCTTCAACACTTTGGGACTCATGGTTATGAAATTATCTGTAAGCGGGACGTGTCGGTGTTTTTATAGCTTATGCGTGGTAGGTACACGCAACAACCGACATTAGTGCGGGTTCTATATCTGAACCATTCAGGTGTACCTTGTTTAAAATCTAACTATATATACCCGTGGGGAGTACTTGTAGCGTCGGCGTAAGCCTTCTGTAAAATATGGGGGTTTTCAGGACACACTTGACGTGCAAATTGTTGAATCTGAGCTCGATCCCCTGGATATAGTGCGCGTTTAAGGAAATGTCTCTCTGCCCCCGGCCCTGGTGGAATATATTTTGTGTAAGGTACTCTCCGTCGAGATTGTAAGGTAGCAACCTATTGGCTCAGCCCACGCGGTATGTTATACCTCCTCACATGACTGCAGAATAGTTTGCCTAGCTACGCCCAAGGCCGGATTTAAAGAAGGCCTTAAGTTTTTAAACTATTTCTTGACTGTTGGGAAGGAGTGATGCACAAATGAGTTGATTTACTAAATTAAGTTTAATTTACTGTTCTGATCATGATGAAATCAATAATTATTATTTACATACTTAGTTAATAAACTATGTTTGCTCTCATTTTTTAGCTATTAAAAATTTAATCATGTCAAACGTTATTTTGGCACTGTTACCCACATTGATTGCTCTTACATGGTAACATAAAGCAAGTCTCCCCTTTTCCAGAATATTCATTATTGTGTATAGCTAATTATGAATTTATTAATGATTAATTATTATATTCCACACATGTAACGTAAATAACAGATTAACTCTAAAAGATTTTTATTTTATTTGTAAGAAGCCGAGCTTAAAAATCTTTTGTAATTTAAGGGTCCCAATACTGATTTAAAATATTTTATATTATTTCCGGGTAGACAAAAAAAAAGATATTTGATAAAATCTTATCCATTGGACATATTTTAGTTATAAAAGTGAATTTATTTTGTTTCTTCAAAGTTATTATGACTGTGTATAACTTTGTGGGACCAAAGTTCGATTCCATACTTTATTTAATGTTACCATAGGGGCTACAATATAACTATTAGTAAAAAGCTTTAGTAATTAATACTTTGATTGAGAAATGGCGTAGTTTATTAAGTTTACGTTGGTTATCTTTTTCTAATCAATTTAATCTATAATGGTGATTATTATGTGTTTAATTTTGTTTATTTTTGTGATTACTTATGTGATTATATTTGTCAAATCTGTTTTATTATTAAATAAATTCTGGAAATCCAAACAATAAAACTGGCATTGTCGTAGGCAAGTATTAATACAATATCAGAGTTAGGAAGTTTAAATAATAATTGAAAAGCAAGGATAAATATTGTATTTGGTTTACGAGCTTAAAACCACTTTACATGATATCTCTGCTTTTTTTAAACGTTTGGAATGTAAATATATTTAAGTAAAAAAATATTATAGTTCTGTACTGTTTTTAAGAATGTATGTCTATAGCCAAAGATGCCTGGAACTTCATAACTGATTGCAGTGCATTTATTTATTTCAATCAGGATGTCTGCTAAGGGAGGCTCTCGCATACATACAGTCAGGGTTTGATTTTCCTTTAAAGATACGGCCGGATTTATTTATATTTGTAACTTAGGATCTCTGGAACCACTTAACCAATTGCGGTGCAGTTTTTACTTTTTTACTGAACCAATATCCAGGCATGTTTTAGCATGATTTGTGTATAATCAGGTGTTTCAGTGTGAGTCCCGGTGAAGAGGCAAGCCGATTGCTTGTATACATTTATGGAACCACACAATTACTGTGGGGTATTTTTATTATTCTGTAGAGTATTTATCCAGGCATTTTTTTATCATAGTAATTGTAATTGGGTGTTTGGTGTGAGTCCTGGTGAAGTTTCAGTCGAATATTTGCATATTTCTATGGAACCACTTAACCGATTGCAATGTAGTTTTTTTTAGTAGAGCAAGCAGTAGTCCAAGCAAGTTTTATCATGATTTAATCATGTTTTGTGTTGTGAGTCTAGGTGAAAAACCAGCCGGATATTTGTGAACAACTAATTCCGTAGTTAATTATTTTCCGTAGGATATCAATCAGGCAAATTGCAGCATGATAGACTTAGATTTTGGGGTTCGAGTTAAAGTTTCGGATGGATGTTGTGTATATAGATCAACATAGTTTTTATATCCAGACAGGTTTTAACATTAGTTTAATCAGGTGTTTTGCTGTGAGTCCCTGGAAATACTGACAGTCCTATCTATAATGGATTTTGTGGGTCAGCCGAAAGGGGAAATTCCGTTCTTCCGCGAAGAGGATAATATAGTCCAGAGTGAACTATAGGAGAATATTTATATGTAACATAATATTACCTATTTCAACCATCTTTACTATTAATTTCTAGGGGATAGTGATGAAAAAAATACAAATTAAAGATAATGTAGCCACATTTGCTTGGAAAAAAGCTGGGAAAAAATTTATGAAAACTTGTCTCAATATGCCCGGCCAGGACTAGAACCCTGTTTCATCTATCACTGAAAATGGACCATATGATAAATTTTCTGTCCGCATGACTACCGATGCAGTAAAATATAAATTATTTACCGTATTTCCTAAAATATTTATTTTACTTTGTAATTTTGTTTAATATAAGATATTGAATATTTTATTGTGTGAGTGTTTCGAGAAGATATCACACTGGTCTATAATCTATGATTAATTTGGGGCTTTCTTTTTTAAGTTCAATCAATAATGACTTTCTTTATTACAATGAGATGATCAACAACTCACAGACCCACCCCGGTGGCGTAGTTAGCTAACGCGCTAGTTTCCTGTTTAGCTCGACTGATGTGGACAGGAAGATAGAGGTTCTAATCCCGCTCAGGTGAATTGGGGTAGTTTTTTCTAAATGGTTTTCCACTCTCCTTCCACGCAAATGCAGTTTCACTTCCTCTAACTTCATCCTCTCCAATTCCTAACACATTGGAGTAATTAGTACTTAGGCGTATTACCAGAACGGGTAGTAAGACGCGGTGCTAAAAAAACAAATAAAAAACCCAACCCTCAACAATTGCTTTAAACACTCTTTCCTTGTCATATTGATTCAAGATTGACTATATGAAGGTTATCTGAGAAACAGTGAATATTTCCTGGCACTCAAACATATTAATAAATAGCTCGTTCTGTGTGTGCGTGCTGGCCGTGAATGTCCGCGTATAGCGTATAATAGTTAAATGGCGCTTGTCTAAAGAAGGGTTGGATCACATTATTAACTTTATCAAGTAATGCACTAGCAAAATACTGACAGTTTCTAATGCAGTTAACATTCATACATCTTCTAAACATTTATGTTTTGCATTAAACCAACAGTTATTACTTTTTCCAAACTAATCTCAAAACCAAATAAATTATGTATTTCGTAGTCTGCGCTACAACCTATATGTTAAAATCTCAAACTCTTCAAATAATTATTGGTTACCTTACTATTATTATTATAAATGCTTTCTAAACCAAGAATCCAACCAGAGCACTATTTACAGATTTATTTAACATTAATATAGTGTGACAGCTTAGCTCAATTGATAGCATGTTTGATTAATGATCGAAGTTAACTAGGTTCCATTCCTGTCATAGTGAAACTTTTATTTTTAGCGAAAGATTTGTTTCCCCTTCTAAAGTGAGGAGCTAATGGACGGGCATGTTGTGTCTTTTCAAGTTTTAAGATAGTATCAGTAGTGTGCTGATTTTATCAGTCAATTAAAAAAGTATACGTCAGGTACCTCAAAAAAATTATAAAATGAAACCTTAGGATGATACGCGTATCTCTAAGTGAGATCGGTTATGACTTATTGAAAAAAATAAGAAAATTAAGGTGTACTCTTTTATATTAAATATAACTTTAGTTTTATCTAGGAACCAAAATAGTAAACAAACTTTCAGCAATATCTTTATGGCTTAATAATATGCGTTGCTTTGTTAGTTTTCATTCTTTACGTATCTTTAATGTATGCATTACTATGGATCAAGTGTGCACTTGATGCAGGCTATTTGGATTTCGTGCCTAGGCTCGCCATCCTCTTCTCGTTTATGCGGTCTTGCTCCGTCGAAATTTGTCATCAGGCGGCATTCATGAGTAAAAGTACTGAGTGATATTAATATAGAAATATTTCGAAAAGTATCATTTGTATATAAATAAAATTGATTTTAACGTAAAAAACATATGTTTTAAATATTCCTTTTTTTCAGTGTTTTCCCAACATTTTAAAAATATCGTTTATGAGACTTTTATTTAAAAAAATTATAATATATGTATACTATTATATCAAAATATTTTATATGTATGTATATATGTATATATATATGTATATATATGTATATATATATACATATATACTAGCGGACCCGACGTTGGCTTTTCGTTTGGGGGGCATAATTGATTTCGATAATAAAACAAATACTATGTGATCATCAAAATTACAAATTCACAATGAACTCAAATTAGTGAGTAACACAAATATTACAAATTCAGTGTTTGTCAAGATAACATACAAAATAAAACATCTTTTCATTTTTGGCATTTCGCCCACAACTCCACAAATATCAGCTGTATCGAAAAACAAACATAACTATGAATTATTCTCAGAAGTTCAATTATTCATGAACTTTTCAGAAGGTTTTAACGGTCAATTATTGATGAACTTATGATTTTTTTAACGGTCAATTATTAATATATTCATTATTATAAGTATTTGAGGGGGTGGGGGGGGTGAAATTTTGAGGTTACATGTTCTGATGTGCAAAAAATCTATAAAAAAAAATTCCCCAAAAAATTTCCTAAAAAATAAAAAAAATCCTAGAACCCGATTACAGCGCCACCTACCGGATACAATTGTGAATCTAAACCATCCACGGACCCACTCAAACACACACAAAAAATTTCATCAAAATCGGTCCAGCCGTTTAGGAGGAGTTCAGTGACATACACACGTACAGAAGAATTATATATATTAAGATATATATTTGAAACCCTCACGGTAAAAGTTTTCAAAAGTACCCTCACAATTAGGTAAAAATAATAATAAAGCGTAAAATTACTTTTAATGACTCCAAAATTCCGTTATTCGTCTTTTTTCAAAATTGTTACCAACCGTTCCATGTGGGCACGCTAGCACTTAAAGTCTGTTCAGCGTAGGAATTGTTATCTGAAAGGCCTTTTTCCCTACCAGAAAGCTATTATATAGTAGGAAAAAAGACCTTTCAGAGAGTAATAATTCCTACCGTGAATGGAGTATAGCTGCAACCCAAGCTTTGGCTTTATATCTAAACATTCAAATGTTGAGATCTGTGTAGGACTGATAAAAGATATATAATGTGAGTTTTTCATAAGAGTACTATTCTTAGTACGGAACCCAAAATGAGTTGTGACTTTGAATTTAACCTACTTGTGTTTATTTTTTAAATTCTATCATAATTTGTATAGTTATTTTATTATAGTTTAAAATAATTGTATACCAACAATGTTTTATTCTCTTGAAGGCTGTATTTTTATAGTTTATGAGTATTTTAAATTCATTTGTAATAATTATTGAGCTAAAACAAATAGACTAAACGTTGCTATGAAGAATTAGTAGTAGCTTAGACCATTAATTTTCATCCACATTTTTATTTAATCAGATACATATTGATACAATTTAACATATATAGGCCTACAATCAGTTACAATAATATTAATATGACAAATCAGCTATAATAATTATGATTGTGTCTAAAAAATTTACAAAAATATTTCGAAACATTTTCTTTATACATATTGATATCTTGGATCCTAACTATTAATTCAAACCCAGCCAAGGTCGATGAATTTTTCTTGAACGTTTAAAATACGTAGCACAACTTCATTCGGAGAGGAAGTAAAGTTGTCGATGCCAAGTCGATTGTTGCATTTAAAAGAACCCTGGAAGGTGTGTGAAAATACCTTTCCCAGCAGAATTGGAAGGCCCTCTCGCTATCGCTCATAGAAATTCTCGTTTGCTAATATAATCACTCTGTGTATAACGTGCATGTTAAATACCTCAAATAAATAGACTATTAGTTATAAATTACATATAGGCTAAAGCTCTTTCACAGTGAAGTAATAACCATAAATAACTTTTTTGGTTGGCGAGTTTTGTATATTTTGTATACTAATTTATAAAATAATAAATGTTTCTTTACTTTGCGTCTTATTTATCGTCCGGGCATTACACATTACTATAATGGTGTAGTCAGGAGTAATGTAGCGTTACTAGCGAACTTACCCGCACGTGATTAGGTTATATTTGAATATAGTGGAAATTATTGAATAAAAACCTCCCTTAGTACACTAGACCGGGATTTACCCTGCAGCCCAGGGCTCAAGGTCTTGAAACGTTTAAGCTGTAAAAATAGGTGACGTCAGACTAGTAACTAGCCAGGTAGTTCTCCCCAGCCAAACACCTTGAGAGACAGGTATTGTCTGTCAAGTAGGGTAGAGATGACCAACACACGACACTAATGGTACGCAAAGTCATTTTAAGTTCCGACCTTAAGGTCACCGTAGAATAAATAAAATAAAATTATTACATCAGAAAACAAATAGATCGGTTTTTTCGGTCATCTTAACTTGTTGCTAAAATTTGAATAACTTTGTTCATCCCCTATTCCAATCTCTAAATAGCCCTATTTTTTACTGTCCACGATGGGGAAAGAGGGCAGTAGTCAGGTAAGTTTTAAGGTTTTGGGCTATAGCTACACGCACAATTCCAACAGCGTAGAATGTAGATAGTGGTATGACAGAAAATAATGTTGGCTACCCCTGGACCCCTAATTTTTAAAGTTGAAAAAAAAAAAAAAACTCGCTACTCATGATCTCTCAAATCGAAGGCTGTACCAAAACAGAGCTAATTTTGAAAGGTTGCTAATCTCGTGTGAGTTGGAGTGGCGTTGTTTCGCTTGCGAATGAGTTTTCAATCTGACAACACTGTAAAACCTTGACGTACCAAAAGATTAAAGCGAAGGGATGCCACAATCCGCCATTCTACAAGATATGTAACTGAAAGTAAACACTATTATTGTATTGAGTGTATCATGTAATTCTGATTGTTTGGTTTTATTAGGAAACCATCTTCCATTTGATTGCATTTAAGTTTATTGTCTCAAAAATTTCTCGGGTTATATAAGTATGAGTTAAACTTTTAGAATATTTCCTATATTCTTTAGTTCACTTGTTAGCGTGCTTATCTGAATCTCAAAAACTCAATAGATCAATTCTAACTAGAGTACGATGTTTAAAGCTCCTCGCACACCGGCATAGTATCGTAGCAGTATCGTAGCAGTACGGTGCCAGTATGGTAGCAGTATGGTATCGTATTGCCGCGACGGTCGCGCACACCGGCATCGTAGATACGACGTATACCCCATGAGCTTGTTTCCCCCACCACACCATACCGTTCTCCTTCGCTCCCTGATGTTTTCCCCCAACACACCCTACAGCTCTCCTCCCTCTGAGTGCAGCGCAGAGAGAATAAGCGAGTGTATTGTTGTGGTTCTGTTTCTTATAATGAGTGATACCTTGTCTTCTCCCTCTGATGAAGACACTGTGGTAGCGGCTATGTTGCTGGAGCCAGAGAAAAAGAAGTGGATACATGATATAAATAAGAAAAGAAAAGTGTTTGGAGAGTTTTTTACACTCTTTGAGGATTTGATCTACGACGATAAAAAGTTTTTCGTATATTTTAGAATGAGTTATGCTAAATTTTGTGAGCTTTTAGAAATTGTTGAGCCCCATATCACATCACAATACCGCCTCACCAAGAGTGTAGACTTGAGGGGAAGAGAGGAGGGAGTGTTTGAGAGGGTGTAGTGGGGGTAGTCAACGGCCGCCATGACAGTAGCGTACGTGTCTGTCCGCTTTCAAAGCGGAATAGAAAACAACGCACCGTACTGCTACGCTACTATGCTGCTACCATGGTGCTACGATGGTTGTCGGTGTGCGCAGCTCCATTGCAAAGCATGACAAGCGAAAAACATACGATACTGCTACGATACCGTACTGCTACGCTACTATGCCGGTGTGCGAGGTCCTTTAATTTTATTTCGAAATAAAAAATCACTTGTTAATAATTTGAATTCAGTAAAACATTATTTTATGTTCGCAACTATTTTTAAAATATAAATATGCATTAATGTTGTTACTATGCAATTAACAATTAATTTGCTTAGCCTTATTTTTAAATATGTATATTTTTATATCATAAACCCAATAATTTTATTTTTAAATAATCAACAACATCCAAAATTTCAAAATTAATGTACTGATTTTAATTTACTACCCTATTAAATTATTTTTAAATAAATTTTTTTTATAATCTACATATGCTCAAATACTTTATATAATTCTATACAAAATTTTAAAACAAATTATATACTGATTAATACAAAAATTTAAAATTAAAGGTTTTTTTTCAGTCTGATAAATTAAAAAAAAAATTGAACTCTCAAGATTTTAACACCTGAACTCTAGATCATGAGGATGGCACGTTACCATCTCCGCCAAACTGACGGTTAAATAAATTTGAAAAAATTAAGAAATATAATATTACAATTTCACACAGACAAATATTTTGATTGAAGTATTGAAAAAAGTATCCAAAGCTCTTATTTTTTACTTCTGTAAAGCTCTTTTGTACAATAGTAGGATTATTTCAACAAAATCCCTCTCAGAAGGTTTAAACTGAATAGGGGGATGACGTCCAAACCGAACGGGTGGTGAGACGCGGTGGTGAAAAAACAAATAAAAATTTGCCTAAGATCGAATACCTGATACACCACATCCAACAGTAGTTCATGGAATGTTACAAGGCAAACCCATCGAAAAAAATAATATTTTATATCCAACTCAAGTTCAAACATGATTTACTAAACCTCTCCCTTGAATCGTATCCAAGAATGATAAATAATTAGTAAGGACCTTATAGTAAAGTTAGACTCGCAAAGAAAACTAAATTCATACAACGTGGTGAAAATATGTTTGTTCAGAGAAATTATCCATAATATCCACTTAAGTCCCTTTTTTTTAATAAGGCAATAATCGAACTACGCTGCCACATTTTCTCATTAAGAGAATAAAATAATATGTTTAAGTCATGTAAAACCGTAATTTGCAAAGAAAGTCAAACAAATATACAAAAATCGACAATCAGAGAGTGGTGTCAGATATTAACCAGAATAAAGTTAATTTTGATTAATAATCCCTGGTGACCTGGCGGTCTAGGGGTAAAGTGTCGGGCATCTGTGCTGGGGGCTCGGGTACAATCCTCGGTCCCGACACAGATGTATCTGATTGCCAAACCCTTTACTTCACCTTTGACAAGACGTGTATTAATCATAACTTGTGAATGTGTGGAATGCCAGGCCTCCACAGTGGTTCGGATTCCACGTTAAACTGTAGGTCCTCCATTTCATCTCACAATCACCCTTCCATAACACATTAGCGTAGTTGCGTATAGCCCGAACGGGTAGTAAGACGTGGTGGTATTATTATTATTAATAATAATAATAATCAATAAACAATTATTTTCAAAATAATTATGTATTTCATGTGCGTACTTTTTAACACAAGATTCGAACCTTGTCCTCCACGTCATGATTAACTGGAATACACAGCATGAGAAACCACTTAAGAAATGCCACCTCATCAAACCCAATCAGGATTTGAGCCCTGACCTCCTTGTCACAGGAAAAACGGACTAAATTAACTTGACATCCAAGCAAGTTTATACGTCGTCTTCCTTACACTTTTTCGTATAAGATCCTCCCCTATCGCCACTCCTTATTTTGACCCTCCTAGAAAATGCTCTTGTCTAATACTTCCTTGATTCTGGAAGCCTAGCCTGTAACATCCAATCGAATAACTACACTCTAAACTATCGAAACGCATGGCTGGAGAGGACGTTGCTTGTATTGTGTTTGGTAAATGCAGGCCCCGCTGGCCTATTAAACCACGGAGCAAGATTGGTTTGCTGTAAGCATTTTATGACAGCAAGCACTGACTCGAAGGCCAAACAAAACAAACTAAAAAATATCATTTAATAAGAAGACTATTTACGTATAACACGATTCAACCGTTTCGGTGGTCACATATTCTAAGATGCTACCCTCTTAATAGACTAAACTGACAATGACGGGGTTATCCTGGTTCACTGAGAGGGTTTTTCCTAAACGATTTTCAACTCTTTCTTCACGCAAATGTGGGCACACTTCCTGTAAATTCAGCCATCCTTAACATTAACTAATTATAGTAAATAGTATACAGGCGTAAAACCCGAATGGGTGCGGTGCGGCACTATATATATATTATTTGGTTCCGAACCTACATAATGCGGAATTATCTAAACTTACATATTAGTATACTGCTTCCTTGAAAAAAAGGAATAAGCACATTGAAATTTTTCTATGCCACAGAAATGAGCCAGTAACTATTTTAAAATATTTATACGTAGTATTAAAAAATATAATTTTTAAAATAGCCAATTTAGCGTGAAAAGCCCTACCTATAAATTAGTGTAGGCCTAAATCAATAAATCCTTACATCTTTACTAACAGGGATGGGATATGGGTGGTGATAAGAATTTTCTAGTAAAGTGTTCCCACCTCCTTAATATAAAACCTGTCCTTGAGCTTATGAACACACTTTTGCCCACTACATTGTAATGTATGGGATTGGGAAAATGGATATTAAGGGCTAAGGTCTGCTTATACAGACCAGCCAAGTGGAGTCAGCCTTTGGGCTAAATAAATACACTCTTATGTTTTATAAGATAAAAAATATATAAACGCAAACAATCGATTAGTTGATAAACGAATCATATTTCACGTGTTTAAATATCTAGCAATTCTAGTCCAGTTTGTCGATGATGGGGATGTTAGGGCTAGAATCTCAGCTGAGACTATTGAGGGTGTTTATTCCTAAATTATTTCGAACCTTTCCTCCATGTAAATATGGTTACATCCACATTCAATCCGATCTCCTTTACCATAACTCACTCACGTATTATTATGCTTATAGCACAGAAGGGTAGTAAGAAGTGGTTGTAAATTTTGTTTGATATATAAATATATTCTAACATCTTTTCTTGGCTATGTTATCCCTCTCGCTGTAGCACGGAAACTTGCAATAGAATAAGTTGTCTACATTTCTTTAAATGTTTTTTGAATAGAGTATATTTTATTTTTCATTACCATCTCTAAAAATTCCGACAAAGAGATGTGAGGTGGATAGAATATTATGATGCTTGTTTGGCAATGAAAGGTTATACGACGTAGAAAACTAAAGAGCAATAACATATAAACAGATTACATTTTAAAATTTAATTTTTACTAAGATACAACCATGTCCTCACTAACGATATAGTTGGTTTTAAAAATACGATCATTCAAATAAAAATATTTCTACCGTCCTCAGAAAATTGTGAACGTCAAACTTTTCACTGTCAGGACTAACGGAACATCACCGGGAGACAAACTCCCAATAGGATCTCGGTTTCAAACCTACTCCACTACCACCGGGATGGTTTATTACACCTTGCTGAAAACCAGCAAATTACGTCATCACATGTCAGGCCACTTCACCGGGGACTCTCAGCCCAATCCTATTGACATATAAAATCTATTATTGAATAAATGGTAGTCCTTCAGATATAAATAACTGCACAAATAATGGGCTAAAATGAACCATAAATATTAGGTAACATAAAAAAATATCCTGTTGGAACTTCTTCGGGGTCACTCCAAAACACCTGATTTATCATGCTAAATCATGCCTGGATTAATATCCTACCAAAAAAGAAAAAACTACATAACAATTGGTTAAGTGGTTCCATATAATATATATATATATATATATATATATATATATACACAAATATCCTGCTGACACTTCACCGGGACTCACACCAAAACACCCGATTATAATTATTACACTAAAAATGCTGGATAAATAATCTACAGAATAATAGAAATTACACCATAGTAATTATGTGATTCAATAAATATATGCAAACAATCGGCTGGCCCTTCACCGGGACTCACACCAAAATACCTGATTATACACAAATAATGCTAAAACCTGCCTGGATATTGGTCCAGTATAAAAATTAAGTAAAAACCGCACCGGAGTCGGTTAATTGGTTTCAGAGGTCTTAAGTTACAGATATAAATAAATCCGGCCTTATCTTTAACGGAGATTCAAACCCTGACTGTATGTATGCGAGAGCCTCCCTTAGCAGACATCCTAATGAATATAAATAAATGCACTGCAAATGGTTATGAAGTTCCAGGTATATTTGCCAACAGACAGACATTCTTAAAAACAGTACAGAACTACCATATTTTTTTACTTAAATATATTTACTTTCCAAACCTTAAAAAAGCAGAGATATCATGTAAAGTGTTTTAAATCTCGTAAACCAAATACAATATTTCTCCTTGCTTTTCAATTATGTAAACCTCCTTACTCTTATATTGATAATTGTCTAAGATATGGCCAGTTTTAATGTTTGGATTTCCAGAATTGATTTAGTGAAAAAACAGATTTGACAAAAAAAATTTAACACTATACACTTAATTTAATAGAAAATGATCATCAACGAAAATTTTATCAAACTACCATTTTTCTCAATCAAAGTATTTGTCAAAACTTTTTACCAATAGTTATATTGTGGCCGTTATGGTAACAGTAAAAAAGGTATAGAATCGAACTATGGTCCCACAAAGCTATAGACAGTCATATAAATGATGAAGAAACAAATAAATTCACTTTTATAACTAAAATATGTCCAATAGATAAGATTTTATCAAATATCTTTTTTTTCCACCCTGAAATAACATAAAATATTTTAAATCAGGTTTGGTGCCCTTAAATTATTTAAGTTTTTTAAACTCAGCTTCTTATAAATAAAGTAAAAATCTATTATAGTTAATATGTTATTTGCTTTACATGTGTGGAATATGATAATTAATTATTGATAAATTCATAATTAGCTATTCACATTAATAAAGATTCTTAAAAGAGGGAGACCTGGTTTAAGGTTCCATGTAAAACCAATAAATGTGGGTAGCACTGCCGCCAAAATAATGTGTGGCGTGGTTAAATCTTTAACAGTTAAAAAAAATCCAGCCCATATATTAATGAGACAAAACATAATTAATTAACTAAGTATTTAAGGAATAATTGATTTTATTAGGAAGGGAACAAAAAAGTAAAATTTATTTAGTAGATCAAACCATTTGGACATCGCAAAAAGACATATCCCACCCCCCATCACTCCTTCTAGACAGTCAAGAAATAGTTTAATGACTTAAGGCTTTCTCTAAATCTGGCCTTGGGCGTAGCTAGGCAAACTATTCTGCAGTCATGTGTGGAGGTATAGCATACCGCACGGGCTGATTTATAAAGTTGCTACCTTACAATCTCGACGGAGTGTACATGACGCTAATATTTTGATGGTAGCATCTATTGGTGAAAAGATAGACGACCGCCTCGTTGGCTTCCCGCATCATGTCGTCCAGGATAATCAGGTGCGGAGAGTCGCAACAGGTGTCATCCATTTCCGGTAAACCCTTACAGAATATGACTGAGCCGTCTTGTTCGAATCCCGGTTGCCATAGATCATAATACCAGGTGATCTTATCAAATTTAACGTCACACATCGTGTCCAAGTTGCGGATAAATTCGGCTACAAATAGTGGCTTCCCGCAGCCTAAAGGGCCGCTGATGATGGCCGAAAATGGATGTTTAAACTTGTCCATAATGTTTGAGACTGAGCTTATTAGCCAGCTGAACTTATATTTATAGGATAAGAGGGGAGTGGAGGGTGTAGACGTTAAAACACAATCAAAACCGTTTCTATAATATTTATTTGCAATCATGAAAAGTATACATTGATTATTGAATATTTATTTATACAAAGTATATATATTGATTATTTATTTACACAAAAATTTTTCAACAATAAAAATTATATATTTAATATTTATTTACACAAAGTACATGTAGAATATTTATTTACACAACGTTTTTTCAACAATAAAAAAGAATATATTGAATATTTATTTACAAACAGTAAAACGTATACATATTGGGAATAGTGGCCTCCGTATTAAAGATGGTTTAAATATATATATATATATAAACAGTTTATTATATAAAATATATACAATCAGTTGACTAGAAAAAAATCAGGTTGTAAAGAATTGTACAGGCTGATAAAAAAATATAAAAAAATTATCCGGGTGCATAAAATAAATCAATAAATAATATGCTTTTTTTCATGCAGAAAAAATTATGAAAAAAATTGCTCAAAATTTTTGAAAAAGGTTATGTCAGTGGAAGTGTATACTTGAAAGAATAAAATAGATGATTATTCGGCCCGTCTAAATTATCACCTTTTAATCGTGGCGAGCGCGTTTGCAAGGACTCTGATACCTAAACGGCATGCTATTATAATCATAGATTATCCGCCGTTTGGTGTACACCGGCCGGTAGAATTTACGATGTGAAACGGTACCTACAGTCGCAAGACCTTTTCTTATAATTTTGTGCGGTATCTGTATGTACCGTTCCATGGCCTGTTCGGTGACCATAGCTTTCAGAACGTCAAAATTAACGTCGTAGTTTATGGTGATCCCGCGAACATTGCACACCGTTTTGGCAGGATCGCCACCAACGCAAACTCGGTACGCGTAATTCTTGGGACCGCCAGATACAAAGGCGCCGATGTAGCTTCCCGGACCGTAATCCTGAAGTTCGTCGGTGAGGTCACCTAAAAAGTCTCCGGTCGGTGTACTCCAATCGCCGGTGCGTGCCGTGAATTGAACGCTATCCGTATCGTGATACAAAACGCAGTCCCCCAACTGTTCAAGAATGCCATATAGGTGCAACCTAGCCATATCGGTCGTGTAGCATGCCACCGCCCACTCGTGTTTAGGTTTGGGCGCAACGCGTCACGCGCATCCTTGTAATTGAGGAACATAACCTCATCATTTATATCGATGACGCTGTCCACGGTGATGTACGGATCTGTCAGGTACTTGTGGACGCCCTGATAGTCGTTGACAACGTCTACGTGTGGTAAATCGGGTCTTTGCTCGAAATTTCCCCATAGCGAGTTCAAAAAGAGTTTAGCCAGTGTGCGGAGACAGGGGATTTTGCAAACAGAATCGAAATCAAGTTTTACCCCCTCCCTTTCCTCATAATTTTGAATGTATGCTAACTTTTCCTCTCGAGAGGTACACCACTCTGGCCATCCGCTTGCTTCTTGTTTAATTTTCACAAAAGTATCGATGTGCCCGTGAAACAGGCCCCCGGAAGGTGTCCGATGGTCGTAAACAGATACATCGTACTCCCACAGTTCGTGCACTGCTTCAACGGTGTAACCTTTTTCGACGGCTTTATGGATCTCGTCGATCACCCAGACGCCTGTCAACCAGCGATATTTTTTGTCGTTGTGCCAACACGCGCCTTAGTTCTTCTCCTCCCCGCATTTCCTGCACAAGATAATCATCAACTTGTCGTGCATCCATGTAGGCAATACGGGCAAGAATCAATCCCGCGGAGGCGTCACCGTAATTGTGGCTATGCCTTCTACTCAATCTATAGCGGGACAATTTGGCTCCAAGTGAATTTTGGGGTGTCTGACGGGGTATTTTATGTACTTGCAAACACACGGGCACAGCGAACACACATCCAAGTACCTGTTCTTCTCCCCACAAGAAAGGTCTGCTTCGTGGAAGAGTTTGATGCAATTTGTACGCCCGCCAAAGAATGCGTCCCTGGGGTTGATAGGCTCCTTGGCATACACCTCATTCTGGAGTAAAAATCGTTGCAAGTCATTGTCTGTGCGTTTCATCGCATTAAACGAACACTCCCACATCTCTACGAGCGTGTAGCTGGCGTTCTTAAACTTTTCCACGCAGGCCATGGTCACTTCATAACGCATCTCCATGGTCTCGTGGGGGCTGTTTTTGATAGGGGTGGTCCTGTCCGGATAACAGAGAGGGCACCCGTACCAATAACAGCCCCAAAACTGGAAGACGGTGGTGGTATCTCCAGCTTTAAAAACGCCATCTACACGTCGCCCCAACACAAACTCCTCGCGGCCGTTACCCGCATGAAGAATAGAGACACGGTGTCGATGGGCCTCCCAGCAGAGCCATTGTACAGCTATGTGCGACTTTTGGTCTGCGCAACTGTAGCCACCTTTAGGGCAATACCGACGGTATTCTCCTTAAGATGACTACGGCGGTAAACCAACATGTCAGCTCTAGCGATAGTACACGCCTCTCTGAAAGGATCCACCTTTGCTTTTTCAATAAGCATATCTCTAAACTTTAGGCAGGCCTTCCGCAGGATCTCTACTTCTTTCACGCAATACAGTTCCAACTCGCGGTTAAAATCAAAGACATATTTTTCTTTGACCAACGCGTCATACTACTTTTCAAAGCGCTCCTTTCCCTCAACTGACATCTCACTGATGCCGTAGTCCTCCTTCGGCGGCAAGGGACCCCTTTACCCCGCGTTTTCTTTTTTGTTGAAAAAATGGGGGAAATGTTCCTTGGCCAAGGACTCGTCCAAGCCGAATGTTTTGGGCATCTTGGACAACGACATGGGGAGAAAGTTCAGAGAGTCACTAAAGTGGAGCTGGCCATAACGCATGGACATGTTTTTCCCACCGTTCATGATAAGCTCTGAAGTCCATTTTTTATCCTCTATCATGTATTTTAAAATGAAATTCCCATCATACCCCTTGGTATTATGGGCTAGTAGGGTGATATCCTTTAATTTTAAAGCTTTAATTTGCTCTAGGAATCAGAAAAATTGGGCCATTGTGGCATCACCCTTGAATATGCGAGTCCTATCGCCCCCGCAATCGGTGCAATAATTGTCATTCGCATCTATTTGAACGCAGGCCCTGCAACACGTCTGTACGACACAGAGGTTAGGTTCGTGCAAGTACGTGTTGACCGTACCTTTAAGAAGCGTTTCTTGTCTGCATTCAAAATTGTAAAATACAAACATGAAATTGCTCTTTTCCAGTAATGGCCTGGCTGGGGCCTTCTTCATATAGCAGAAATGGCCAAAAGGACGATGGGTCTCGCATACTCTACAAAAAGTATCATAACACCTGTGTGAAAATCTTGCTCTTTCCAGACTGAAAAATTGCGCGTATAGCTCGCAAACCTTTTTTACGTCACAGACCGACATGTGGCCTCTGCAAAAACCGGGACGTTTATGGTTATCAAAACACTGCTGATTTGTGAACCAACGTCAGCAATCTTTACAGGTCACATATAGGCCTCCACTGCAGACCGGTTAAAGGTAGCACTTTTTGCACGCGGATTCGCATTTGTGCTTGTTCTTTGTGTTGAACGACACACGGCACTCGTGGCAAGAGTACGAGCACTTAAACGCGGCTGTCAACGATGTTATCACATCAAAATTGTTTTGCTTATCGTCGTGAAAATACAAATCAAGGTGTCCCTTAAAGGAATGTTCGGAGGAAGTAGGCCCCTCATATAGGACTTACCTCCCTCTATGTTCCCTGAACACTGTGATTTTTTATTCGGTGAGGTATGCTTGATATTGTTTCAGTTCGGTGAGTCCACCACTTTTCAAAAGATTCAGACCGGCGTCACTGCATAGTTCCTCTGCTTTGACATTTTGAATATGACGACCCATTTTGATTTGTCTAAAGGTGTTCACGTCCATGCATCCTGGTTCTCTTTTAACGTCACATATAGCCTTGGCGACCACCAACCCTCGGGCAAGGCAGAGCGTGTCGTCGCCATTTTGAATAGTAATTATTACTTTATTATTTTGACTATATGTGGAAGAGGGAGATAATTTATAACAATAGCTTCTACCATTCTCGCGAGGCTCCTTAAAATGGCTGAGTTTAACGTTCAGTGGTGCCGTACTCAAGAACAAACTATTACTCTGTAGCACGCGACTTACGTTATCGAGCACGGTTCGAGCGTCCAGCTGATCTGTTCGCCTAAATGAAACGTACAGAGGGTTCGACGTTGAGTCCGTGCTATTCAAAAGTAAGCCGACTTGATCATCGGCACTGACACCGTAGTCCTTCAGCCGATCGAGCAAAGCCGTAATTTGCTCTTCGAGCCAGCTTAGGGCGTTACGATCGCTCGCAGGGGCACCCAGATGTACGGTAATTTCTCTGCCGGTGTAAAAAAACCGCCTCAATTGTTTGGTTCTCTCCGCGACGAAACGGAGAGGGACGCCTTGTGGCAACGCTCCACCAACCTGATTATTTACCGGGCCAGGTGCCGAAGACCATGGGTTGCGGGGCTCGAACACCTTCTCCACAGCTCGGAGACATTGCGGTGGCGACGGGTGTCATGGCCGGGGGAATGTTGCCGCTATTTTCAACATCCAATTCAACTATACAAAGGTTAAACACATATAAATAGAAATCGAGCCCAGGATCCTTCGCAAAGTGTGTGTGTGTGAAATAAACTTATTTGTACTTCATATTACATAACTTGGCGTATGAATATTCATCAAGGTTGTTAATGAAAGCCTTACAATAATTTATTTTTAATCACATGACTTGGCGTATGAATATTCATCAGGTTATTAAAGAAAGCCTTACAAAAAAATTATTTTAAATTATATGACTTGGCGTTTGTTAAAGAAAGCCTTACAATAATTTATTTTAAATCACATGACTTGGCTTATGAATATTCATCAGGTTGTTAAAGAAAGCCTTACAATAATTTATTTGTAAACTCTCTTAACATTATTTTAAATTTAGTGAATATTACACGCATTTTCACCTGTGACCGGGAATCGAACCCGGGATCCTTCGCAAAGTGTGTGTAAGAGATATAAATACACTTGAGCTTTAAACTTATTTGTACTTCATATCACATGTCTTGGCGTATGCATATTCATGAATTACATATCACATGACTTGGCGTATGAATATTCATCAGGTTTTTAATGAAAGCCTATTTTATATGTCATATCACATGGCTTGGCTATGAATATTCATCAGATTGTTAAAGAAAAACTTAAAATAATTTATTTTAAATTTAATATCACATGACTTGGCGTATGAATATTCATCAGATTGTTAATTACATATCACATGACTTGGCGTATTTAAACGTTAAAGAAAGCCTTACATAAATTTATTTTAATTTTCATATCAAATGACTTGGCCTATGAATATTCATCAGCTTGTTAAAGAAAGCCTTACAATAATTAATTTTAATTACATATCAAATGACTTGGCGTATGATTAAACCCTTATTTTCATCTATGACTGGGAATCGAACGCGGAACTCCTGACTCAACAGACTTTAAATATAATTGTTCCAAACAAAGGTTAAACCCACATTTTCAGCTGTGCTTTTATTTGCTTTCAACGTCAGAGTTGTTGGTACGACTCGTCCCGTCGCTAATGACAGAGGAAGGGAGGGGGCGACTGGATTATTCCTCTCTCTCTAACCGAACAGGCATGCACGCAATATCTAGCGGAGTGGTCATTAAAGCCTGTTCGCTGGCCGGTAACAACTTTCAATCTCTCTGTTGGAATGTGACTATTTACTATTTTCAGTTAGATGCTACTCACTACATCCATTACTGTTACCAGTCTGGGGCATGGGTCAGCTTTTTTTTATTCAAGTCATATGGGCCTGTCGTACCTTCATAGGACGTGAACAACAATCAGTGTGCGTGTGTATAGGTACATACATACACTGACAGCTAGAAGAACTTCCTAGATTAATACGCCAAGTCATCTGATCTTCATATGTCACTAATGCCAAACACACGGCACTCTGTTTTTTTTAAGTGCTCCTACACAATAATCAGAGAGGGGGAATTTTTGTGACAAATTTAATGTAATTTAACTTTGTTAACAGTGGTTTAAACGCGCCGGGAATTGAACCCGGTTCCTATCGAACGAGTTATGCAAACGACACACACACATATTTGGGAATGTGTCCGGGTGGGCGAAATAAACCGTTTATACTCATATAAGAGAAGATCTAGCAGCTCAAGCTCGGCCAAAACATCGTTATACCCCTCTTCGCTCTGAGAGATGACTGCCGTGACGTCGGTTTGAGCCCCTAGCGGTACCTGCACACCATCACGGATCTCGGGGGGACGGTCTAACCACTCGAGCTCTTCCAGGATGTCGTCGGTTTGAGCCCCGAACGTGTCGTCCGTCATTAGGGATGGCAGCGACGGTCGTCGCACCGATGATGCGGTCTCCCAAAAATCTGAAATTAAATAAATATCTATTAACTACTATCACACTGTGTGTGGGGAAGAATTTTTTTTAAACATATCGGGGGCTTACCCGTTGAACAGCCGCTTTCAGCCAAGCAAATCCCATCGTCGGTAAAAAGCCCCAACAGATCTGGAGCCGGCGTTTGAATAGTGGTTGGGGGCATCGTTGATGTGTCTTCTTGGACGTCTGTAAAAAAGCAAATACCTTTGTACACCGAAGACTTAGCTATCCGTTAAAATATATAAAACTTTTTAGACTTACCGAAATTGATCCAGTTTTCAATCTCGTCAAAACTCATTTTTGATGGTTATCGGCTGCAATCGGTGACTATAATGATCACCGGTAATTACTTTGAGCTCTATTTATACTCTCTCATTTTTTATTCCAGCTATATCAAGGTTATTTTTACAACGCATTTTGAGTTCTGTTTATAGCCGCTCATTTTGTTATTAGGCTTCAACGCCGGTCATCTCACACGTCAACATGATTGCATATAACCCGATCGGTTAGTAATAAGAGAGCTGCTAATATTACTTATTTTAAATGGGATGTCAAACCATGTCCTCCTATCAAATATGTATTATAGTTTATTTTTTACCGAACAGGGTATAAAAGTATTTCAACTCCTCCTAGGCTCTGCGACTATGCCCTGGAGAAATAACAACAGGATATTCAGACAATAACAAGCAACCGCTAAGCGATAGCAACCCGTTCTTGTGCTGTAAGCTAACATATTCTATACCCCCAGCCACGGCTGCTGCTCTAGACCCTAGAATCCCCGCCAAAGTGGTTGCATGTATTAGGGGCTGCGGGTGGGAGGGAACTTCCCGATAATTATTTGTAATATCCGTGTTATATTCAATCCCCCAATCGATCATCGATCATAGGGGAGGGGGTGCCCTCGACAAGCACGGGGAACGAGGGTGCGAGTGTTTGGGAACTGGGGTGGTTTTCGACGACTCTCCGAGTGTTTAGATTCGGCAGGGGGTATTAGGGTGGTTTTCAACTCTCCCTCCACACGTTTAGATTCGCCAGGGGGGAACCGTTGTGGTTTTGGAGCGATGATCTGCAGACAAGCACGTTCATGTTCGAGGGCGGGATACCTGCTGCAATAACAACGCTCTAAAGGCATTTGAAGGGGGTACCTTACAGCTTAGGAGCCCTGGGGGAGGCAGGGACAGGAGCGTGGGTGGGGTGGAGGGGTGGGGCTGGGAGCGAGGTGGAAGTAAGGGTAACACACCCCTTATTAGTGTTTTGACTCGTCAGCGGAATTGGGGTTTCCATGAGAAGTACTTTCTTAGCGAAAACAGACTATACCTCACAGGATGAGAAGTTACTCCCTTCTTAACAAAAAACTGTGTATAGGCAATGAAAACAACAGGTGACGTCACAACAGGATACAGGTTACAATAATAACGCCTGAGGGCTGTTCCGAGGTACCCCCACACTAGTTATATATCTTCAGAATTAATTAATGGGAGGAACTATTGTGATGTAATGAAAGTATTCTAAATAATTGGTATGACTACTTATAATGTTTGAAACTTTCTAAAGTGTATTTAATGAGTTTTTATTATTTTGTAACTATTTATTATGTTTGAACCTTTCCTCAAAGTCTATTTAAAAATGGTTTTATTATTTTGTATTTATTTATTATATTTAAGCCTTTAATTGAAGAGTATTTAAATGTGTTTTTTTAATTATTTTGTTACTACTTATTATGTTTAGGCCTTCTCCTAATGTATTATTTCATTTTTTTATTATTTCTTAGCTACTAAGTATGTTTGAAACTTTCCTTATTGTGTATTTAAAGGTTTTTAAAATTATTTTTAATATTGTAAAATCATGATCCGTCATTAACTTATTAATAATTATCATCTTATTAATACAATACTCCGAGTGACCATAAATATATTTGATATGCTTTTTCTCTTTCACCTCACCTCTTAATGAATAGAAGTCCTCGCCTCATAGTACGTGTCTGAAATTGAGTATTTGCTAATATAGATGTTCCACGGGAAAAAAGTAATTTACCTAACTTCAATGTGAGTTAAAAAACTGAGGGCAAACTCCGAGCTAGTATATGTGTCGCAACACTTATGCCTTTATTGCGCTTTATGAGTGACCGCTGTTTGAAGACCACCTAGGGCTTAGGACCTAGGGCCAATCATATCGCTCTAAATTCGTGGTGATCTGTACTGGGTTAGGAAATGTTAATACGCCCCCCAGGGACTGTATGTTCTGGATCCTTGGGGAGATGCGCACGCCCTCATGGGTCAAGTTTGTCAGAGGCATCTGGTCCTTCTAGGCCTCCAACGGATTATATCGGCTAAATTTGCGACCATCGCCTCTACAAGATTGTCTGCCAGTATCAGGCTTTCCTTGCCCTGAGATATTACATAAATATTAATGTGTTTATTTAATCCCTTAACACAGTTATACAATTAAATGAACAGGTTTTATATTTACTACAAACCATTAATACATTTTATAAAATTTTATAACACTCTCCAATTAAGGATTTTTAATGCCATAGGGATTATAAATGTGTTTATTTGTATCATTTAATAAATTTACTAACATAATTAGAAAATGAATTAAACAAGTTCAATATTTTCTACAAACCATTCACATAATTATAAAACTTTATAACTATTTTAAATTTGGGGTTTTGTAATGCCTTAGGGACTTTTAATGTGTCTAATAATTAAACCCTTTAATAAGATTAGAAAATTATATGAATAGAGTTTATATTTGCTACTAACCATTAAAGTATTTAAAACAATTATTAATTTACAATTATAAATTTTAATTTCAATAATTCACGTTTGTAAAAGTTGACCATGATCCTTGAAGGGGCCGTGACCAGCAATTTAGGAATCTATGCCTTAGAGCATTTAATTAGCATGATATTCAAGTCTTTAATACACTGAGAACATGCCAACAAATGTTTCATACCATAACAGCTATGGAATCACCCTCTTGGCCTCGCTCTGATGACGTACACAGGTCTATTGGGGTGGCTCCTTACAAGAGTAGTCCAGGGTGTTCTGTAAAAGTCTAATAGGTTGGTCATTGGTGGCCGGAGAGGTGTACTGGTCGGAGAGTGTCTTGATTACCTGATGGTTGTAAGGGGTGGGAGTTGAAGAGCAGCTTCGGGGGCATTGGGTCAGTTCTTCCTTTTGGAGGTTATAGGATGCTTGCAATGGATATCAGCGAGCTTGATTATCTGCCGTTGTAGAGGGTGCCTTAGGGAATTGTTATATGCAAATGTACGCAACCTGATGCCTAAGGCACAGTCAGGTGGTGGTGGTGGCGGTGGTAGTAATGATGGAAGAGGGATGTGTCATGAGAGGTGGAGCACTTAAGAGTACGATGACGGGAGCGATGAAGATGGAGGGTCACAGCCCTCCGAAGGTGTACGGCACATTCACCGCTGCTGAGTTGACAGGTGAGGGACCTAAGAGTAGAATACTTGCAGGATTGTTTCTTGACTGGTAATTCAAATTCTCCATTGTGTATTCACATGCTCACACAAATAACGGATATTTTAAAATTAGAAAACGAGTACTTGGTAGAAACATAAATTTCAAAGTGGCTCCAATAGGTCTTTATAGGTGTAAAGTTTCTTAATTTTTGGGCCTCTACATGAAAACCATTGTTAGCCGATCAGTAAAATGGTTTTGTCTCCATCCCGAGGTACAGAGAGACAATCAAAGAGACGGCATTGCGAAGGCCACTATTTTGGGTTCAGGGGGTCATGAAACGCCGACGTTTATTAAAATCTCGTGTTCGAATTTTTTGACGACCACAATATATTCTCTTTGAGGTGTCGAGAGAATGTAAAAACAAAATGTATTTTGAAACATATTTTTATGAAACTTATAGTTTACGACTTGTAAGAAAAATATTATTTGTAGTTTTTTGAAATATAAAATTGATTGTTATGATATTTGGTTGATGGAAATCTTCCTCTTTTAACATTGTTTTCTGAAACAGTGCTCCTAGTTCCTAATGCCATAGAGTAATTAAATAGCGTTGTACATTATTTTATTTATGATATTTGGTGTTTTTTTTAACAACGTATAGACCTATTGATTCATTTCATACATGTTACGAGTTTTTTGTAAATGTTTATTTTAAGATAAAAGAGAGAGTAAGTTTGTGTGATGCACAGTCCCATTTATGTAGGCCTATATAATGTAACATTAGCGTGTACTGCTAATATGACAATGTTACTACTCACCCCTAAATAAGCTATAATTCATAGACATCCTGCAATAGAAATACCACCCACACCTAAAGAAGCTAATATTCATAGACATCCAGCAATAGAAATATTACCCCAAAGTAATCCTGTACTTATAGACATCCAGCGTTATTAAACATCATGGTTTTACTATGTAAAATATAGGTGTTCTACTCACGCTAATGTCTGCCATAGTAGAGCAACTTGCAAGTCCAGCCTGTTCACCAAGAATGCTATAGTGGAGAGAAGTTCAAAACGCGCCTCAAATTTGTGCAACACCCTGATGTTACAACGAAGAGAGCTTGTAATGCTCAGATTGGCCTGTGCTGTACTAAGACATGACCACTCACGTTGTTGGACACTTGGCTGGCCTACGTAATCTAACAAGCATAGTTCTACCTCTGCGCGTCCGGCGTCCTGGAGTTTATATTATGAATATGAATCGAAAGCGACGGTTAAATTCAAGACAAACAAGAACCTGGTGTACGTGATAACAATAAGTACCTTTCTAACCTGATGTTATAAAACGACGTAATAACAAAGGACAACTCCCACCTTCCTTCCTTGCAACTGGACCTATATAACGAGGGCACAAAGAAGAAATCAATTACCATTTATCTAACAACCACTTCCACGAGAAGTCCTCTTCAGGACTAGGACTGTATTCAGCCAGGATGGCTGATAATAATATATTTGTCTGTATCTAAAACTTCATATTGCTGTCATGGGTTTTAGTTTTCTTAAATACTTTGATTTAGTTTGTAATGGAAATCTATCAGTGTAGGCATCGGTAATATTTTGCAAAAAACTTTAAGTTTAAAAGTAAATTCTATTATGAAGCACTTAATGTTTCTTGTCACCGCATGGGCGCTAGTATCTTTTTATTTTCTTGGTGTAAATAGGTAGCCACATTTCTTGGTTATTTTTATGTTGATAATATTTTGGTAGAATATTACATTTTTGGCTTTTGTGATTATCAGAAATAATTTAAATTCTTTAAATTAATGTTTATTTTATCGGGTATGTTAATAGACTTATTTTATTTAATGTTAATATTAAAGTAACTTATTTTTGATTACTATAGTTTGACTTTAATATTCGCAGATTCATTTAGGCAAAATTTATAAGTTCTCTAACGTAACTCTGTCTATTTAAAAATTTAATGTGGGAATCTTAGTTAATTCTTTAAAACAGTGATGAGATTAAATAGTCCCACAAAGTTTTGAGTTTAATCGGGAAGTCAAAACTTTGTGCTTTACGTAAATATCTGGTGTGATATTTACTTTAAATTTATTTACCTTAAATTCTAACTTAAATTTAAAAGTGATTTTGTCAGTATTCACAGGTGTGAATCATACGCGTTGTGATCCATTTAAAAGATGCTCACTGAGCTCTTTATGATCTTGTAAAATTTTAGGAGTTAGAACTTTAAGAAAATATCTGGTGCAATATTTAAAATTAAACTCTTATATTTAAAACTAATATGTCTGAATTCACAGGTGTGAATCTGACGCGTTATAATTCTTTAAAAGAGTCTCTTTAAGCTCTAGCAATCTTTGTAATATTTAAACTTTAAACTCTTAATACTCTGTGGAGAATTAGAGGCTTGTATATCATAAAGAAAGTTTTCTTTAAATAATAGCAAAAATTTTGTTTATTTAATTGGTCTCTTCTAGACAAATTTATATAATACTATGATATATTTGTTTTCCAACACACTTCAGTTTGAAATGTAAGGCCATGCAACTTGTTTTAACACTTTTTGTTACTTTGAATAAATAATACAAATATTTCTTTAACCTCAAACTGTTTTACTATTTCTTAATTTTGCAAATGTTTCACCCTTTCATATTATAATTCCCTTAGATGTCACCCCTCTTCTTTTTGCTTTATTGTGGCCGTAACCTAATAGAGTGAGAATGGGGTTGTACAATAAGTGATTATATATATATATAATTATAAATAACTATTTACTTATTCAAAACTTATTGAGAAATGTTCCCTTTGTTGATGACCAGCAAATAACTATTTTAATCATCGATGGTGTTAAACTAAAAGGGAATAACCAGCATTTTTTTCGAAATTCAATTAATACCTTTTCGTAATAGCAGAGGGTATTTTAAATGAAAAGCTAAAAGGATATAACTGAAAACACAAAAATAAGCTAAATAATTAAAGTATTTATTTATTTGTATAGGGAATAATCAACGTTTATTCTTCTAGGTTGTCATGCAGAAAGGGAATAACCAACATAGATAATAAAATAATATAAATAATTTTTTCTTCTGTCAAAACCATAATTTATTTAACTTCTATCTATTAAACAACCTTAGAAATTCCTGCACTCTATAGGGAGGTAAAGTAAACTGAATTAAATATTATTGTTTGTTTTGTTTAGGTCTTGAGATATGACATCTGAGAATGTGATTTTGTTTGTTTACAAGTTCTAGTTTGAAGACTTGTGGTTTTTTGCTTTTACTATCATTTTTAATTTTAAATAATTTTAGATTAGTTTTAATTAAAATGGAAAGTTTAAGCAGAGGTAAGAAATTAGTTCATTTAGCTTTAAAGCAGCAGCAACAAGTGCCTGATAATACACAAAATAATGATGAACTTTGCAGAACATTATTTAATCTTGAGTATGCTGTACCTGTAGGTGATTATGTTGTAGACAATGGTGAACTTCGACAACTTACTCAGGAGTTAAATGTTTCTGTTAATGATGAACAATCAAAATTAGTTGAAAATGACATTATTAATACTGAAAGTGTGAACCTAGATCAAGAAATTGTGATTAGTATTAACAATGAAGACATTATTACACTAAGTGTTGTAGAGGAACTGAATTCAATTGAAAATCAAGACGTTATTGTTAATACTGTTATTTGTAAGGACACTGTTGTTATAGATTTAGATCATGATTTAAATATTTTTGTTGATCCAAACAATTTGACAGATAAGTTGAACACAGACCAAGACGAGAGCCCAGAGACAAAACCAATAACTACTAATACTACTTTAGAGTCTTTAAATAATAATAATAATCAAGATGAGACGATAGGAGAAGGCGGAAAAAGAAAATCGCGACAAATGCCAAAAAATGAGATGAGAAAAAAATGAAGACATCTGGAAAAGCCTACAAACGTTTCAATGGTGTTCAAGATGAAGGCAAACAATTGCAGCTCAATCCATGCATAGGTAAACGTTGTCAAAATGAATGTACAACTTTTACTGATGATGAAAGACAGAGTTTGTTTTCTCACTATTGGGGATTTGAAGACAAACAAAGACAAAGAGATTGGCTTTTATCATGTGTAACGGAAAAAGATGTTGGAAGGAGGACAAGCAAAGAATCAATTAGAGCCAGAACTGTAACACGGGAGTATGGTATGTCAAAAGAGGGGAGAACAGTAAAAGTTTGTAAACAATTTATGATAGCTACACTAAATATTAGCATGAAGCTTATTGAATATACAATTGCGCATAAGTGCGATATATTCAGTGCTAAACCTGATGCCAGGGGAAAAAACCTGCCTACAATAAGACAACTGATGACTTACTCAGCACGGTAAATCAATATATTGAAAACCTTCCAGCTGTCCCGTCACATTACTGCAGAGCATCTACATCTCGCAAGTATGTACCTGCTGAGATGGGAAGTTTAGAAAACATTTATCGGAATTATGTCAGATTTTGCAAAGAAGCAGGTACAAATTATGTTAGTGGTGGCGTTTTTAAAAACATTTGGCGCAAAGATTTTAACATTGGAATACATCATTCGAAGAAAGATAAGTGTTCTTTATGCGAAAGCTTCACAAGAAAATCAGAATTAGAAAAAAGTGAAGAGGATCGAAAAAAATATGAGGAGCACCGAACCAAAGTTGAGATGAGTCTCGAAAAGTTTCGCCATGACCAGAAAAGAAGTAATGAAGATAAATTTTTATGTGTAAGCTTTGACCTGCAGAAAACATTGACAACACCTCATGGCAATAGCACTTTGATTTATTATGCAAGGAAATACAATGTGTACAACTTGTGTTTTTACGAAAGTAACAAAAAGGATGGATTTTGCTATATATGGACTGAGTCTGATGGTAAAAAAGGCTCAAATGAAATTTCTACCATGCTATATTTATATTTAGAAGATGTTGACAGTAGAAATAACATTCACGAAGTAATCCTGTATTGTGATAACTGCCCTGGTCAGAATAAAAACCATAGAATTCTGGATACAATAGTTTTTTTCTTGAAGACATCAGAGAATATTAAAACAATAACTTTAAACTTTCTCCAACAAGGCCACACATACATGCCTGTAGATTCTATGCATGCTTCTATAGAAAATTTCATCAAAGGGAAAACAGTCTGGGCACCAACCGAATGGCCAACAATTCTTACCAATTCAAGAGTGAAAAACCCATACTCGGTTGTTGTAGTGAAACACAACCAGATAAAAGACTGGACGCCGGTAGAGGAATATTTAATGCCATCTAAAAGAAAAAATCTTCAAAATGGTGAAAAAGTTAAATTCAGTGAAATTATGATTGCCAAGCTTGAAAAAGGATCTGATTGTGTAGCAATTAGGTACTCTGCAAATGAAGAAGAAAATTTCCAATATTTAAAGATAGGGCCATTTAATGGACGCAAAATTAGTACAAAGAGAGTTAATAAAACTGTCAGATGTCAACCAGTGCCACTCTACAAAACACGTCATCCTATATCCACACCTAAATACAAAGATCTAACAACCCTATGCAGGAAGAAAATAATCCCAGATATATACCACGAGGAATTCATTAAATTATCAAACAGACCTACAGTTCTCGATGTGTTGATGGATACTGACGAGGAGGATGGAGATCAAAATAGGGAGAGCGAGCAAGATGTAGAATAAATTTATTATTTTGTTTGTATAAATAGTGATTTAAATACAGTGTTTTCAATTATTTTTAGAGTAGCCTATTTTTTTCAATTAAGTTGTGCTTTTTTTTTTCAAACTTAAAACCAACAAAATTGCAATTAATTGCAAAGAAGATCAAAATATGAAGAACAAAAAATTGTTTAATAACTTTCATTATTTTGTTTGTGTAAATAGTTACTTAAATTCAGTGTGTTCAATTCTTTTTAGAGTATTTTATTTTAGATAATTTGAGTGTTTTTCCCCCCTCATGAACAGTAATAGCCTCTTGCAAAATTTGAGGAAAACTTTATTGTTGAAGTTCCAGTATTGCAGTTTAAGATAAAGTAAGTTATAACTGAATTTAATAGCAAAATTATGGTAAGCAAAAAGGGAATAACTGTATGAGCAGGGGAATAGCCAATATTATACCTACAACATGGCTTGATAAAAGGGAATAACTGTGTGAACGTGGGTAATAACCATTATAATGCCTATGACATGACTTGCAAAAAGGGAATAACCAACGTATCACTATTATTATTTCATTTTAAACATTTTTTTATTGAATTCAACTATTCTTATTATATTTTTTCTTGAATAAAGAAGATTAAGCTTTAAGGAGAACCAATCACTTTAAGAATTGAAAGAATCAGTATTAAATCAATTTATTTAAAGCTCCTACTGAACAATTTTCAAAATGTTGTTTATTCCAAATATAAATTTAAAGAATGTTTTGATTTTAGGCACATTTAATAGCAAATGTTTTTTCCTTCAAACCTAGGACCCATAATAGGGAGAGTGGGAGTCTATCATGAATATATTTGAATTTTACTTAAGAAATTAGACAAGATATTAAATAATATTTTTCAAACAGTCGAACTAGGACTCCCTCTTACAGGCAAAACATTTTATATATATATATATATATATATATATATTTACAATGGTTGCCCAGTATTCGTTTTGAGGGGACTGAATTGTATCCATTCGGAATGGTATCCATTCCGATAGTTTTGTAATAAACTGCTTTTGTGAAAATCCTGAATTGTATCCACTGGAATTATATCCCCCAAAACCTGAATCGTACCCCCTCGGAATGGTATCCATTCCGATACTTTTGTAATAAACTGCTTTTGTGAAAATCCTGAATTGTATCCACTGGAATTATATCCCCCAAAACCTGAATCGTACCCCCTCGGAATGGTATCCATTCCGATAGTTTTGTAATAAACTGCTTTTGTGAAAATCCTGAATTGTATCCACTGGAATTATATCCCCCAAAACCTGAATCGTACCCCCTCGGAATGGTATCCATTCCGATAGTTTTGTAATAAACTGCTTTTGTGAAAATCCTGAATTGTATCCACTGGAATTATATCCCCCAAAACCTGAATCGTACCCCCTCGGAATGGTATCCATTCCGATAGTTTTGTAATAAACTGCTTTTGTGAAAATCCTGAATTGTATCCACAAATGGCCGACTTGAGTTTTAACAGAAGGAACGTTTAACGTAAAAGCTTTGTCACAATTCTGGTAGAGGGCAGCAGGATGGAATCTTCTTAACTTACTACTTGTATACTAGAGTGCAGACAAATCCAATCAAATTATTTAAATAAGTTTAAGTAATTATTTGAAATTCGTAGACTCATATAAGGCTGCCAACATTACATAGAATATTAAAAAGCATAGCGTTATAAATTATTTATGATTTCCAATTAAGAGGATATTCGTATCCTAAATCAGCCAGTCCTGCTCGATTATACACTTTAGGCCAGGGGAACAGAAGTTAAACGTATTGACATTAGGAGCACCTTTTAGAAAATATAAACAAATTGTTTGCAGTCATCATGATAAGATTTTACTCTATTTCACTGTTATTTATAGATATTGACTATCTTTGTATTAATATTATCACTGTTCACCATAGTTTTTATTTTGTTTCCTTGAAGATGATTCAAAAATTCATTTGTAATCAAATCGATATTTGAGAATTTAAAATAACTTTGTCATTAGTGCTCTAATTCTCTTTTCAAGTGGCCTGTTTAAGTATTTTCTTAAAAACGAAGTATTCATTCTCTTTAAAGATTGCAGTGCATATTAGAAAATTAATTTGCAACCTTTTTTAACATGTAAGATTTTTTTTCGGGTCAATATATTTTAGAGCATGTATTGACTTCTATAATTTTAAAGAGAGAAATCTTTTATTTTATTTGGCAACAGACTTTAGCCACTATGTTAAAAAAGAATTATTCAAAATCTAGCTTTAATTTATTCAAATCTAGTAAGAAATGAGACGGTTTTGATGAATTCTGGCAAGAATTTTATTAATGTAAATGGCAGCAATGCTTTACTCGCTCATTTATAATCAAAATAAAAAAGTTTCTACAAGACAACGTTTTCATATTTTCCTATAAACATTTTAAGAGGTATGGAAGTTATTCAATTTGTTTCAAATCCCATGTAAGATTTTGCAGGCGATGTTCACCACAATTATTACAACCACCATAAAATTACTGTCTTTGCCACACTAGTGAAAATATACTTATGGCGTGATATTTATATGTGACTTTTAAAGCTAAGGAACAATGTTAATTTTCATAATTTGGGTGAAAAATGTGGTTTAAGAATTGGTTTTTTTAGTATATATATTGCGTTCACTAGATGCATCAGTGAATTTTTTTATAATACATTATGGGTGATTATTTCGTATGAATAATTGTCTTCATTTTTAAGCTATATAATTGCACCTCCTCTGGTTAAAAAAAGGATAGCGTTAACGAGGAAACCAATGAGATAGAAAGAGACGTAGGTGTCTATAAGCGCATCTACTGCAATTTAAGAGCGAGACGACCTATCGCTATTTATTATTTGCTCCATAAATTTATAAAGGTATTTTAGTAACCATTCATCACACGAAATATAATATATCTTGACAGATATTAAAAATTCGCTTGTATTATATCAAGAGAAAAATAAATAACCGATGGTTTCTCTCTTTCTCACACATTGTAAAACAGACAACTCGAAAATTTCAGACACAGACATCTAAATCAAATGATCGTTGGCTGTTTTAATCTGTGTTTGGCTATGCTTGTTGAGCATAATATTTTCCATTCTTAGCCTAAATAAATAGTTTAACCATGGTTAATTGTCAAGAATTAAACTTCTACAACGATGATCAAGCCAAATTTTAAAATCTCCTAGTCATAAAATATATTGATAAATGATAATATCCACCACTAACATTTTGTTGAGTATGAAGAGGAAAATTTAATGTCAAATAGCCCTACTTGTTTGGCCTCACGAATATTCAGGCAAGTTAAATTATTTTTTAAATTTTAAATTGTGAGATTGTTGAAAGAAAACTTTTAGCAAGGATATTTCATTTTTTTAGACCCATTTTATTATATATTTTACACATTTCCCAGATTTTTTCTCTGATAAGCTTTAGTGTAGATATATAAATTTGTTGATAAATCCATTATTTAAAAATAAAATAAGTTTGAATGTTCAGAGTTAATTAATTTATGACTGTTATTGTTAAAAAAATGTCCTAAATAAAATAAATACACAAGAATGTGGAGAATCGAAAACTTAAAATACTTAGAAAGAAGGTTGGTCTAGAATACAATGGGTTTTAAGAATAAATAAAAAAAACCATAAAACAATCTCACTATTCAAACTAAAAATGATAAAACTCCAAACTCCAGACGTCTATATATATATATATATATAAAGGCTCTACTCACCTACACTTAACAAAGTATATTGTTTGGCCATATGACATATATATATATATATATATATATAAAGGCTCTACTCACCTACACTTAACAAAGTATATTGTTTGGCCATATGACACATCATAGCCTTGAACACTATTTTTATAAAAAATATATTCAAGATTAAAAAAAAACAATTCCAACTCACTTCTGAAAATTAAATGACACTTGGACACGAGAATCGAACCCGGGACCTTATCAATTACCGTGTCCAGATGTCATTTTTCAATTTTCAGAATATTATATCTTGATGGAATAAATCCTCACTAAAGCATATATAATAGCTTTGGTTATTTGATTCTTAAATCCCAACCAAACTTAACATAACCTATGGATACACAAGAAAATTGAAATTTTCACAAACAAGATGACAAAATGAAGTGCACTAAATATCTAGATCTACTATAACGATAGTTTTATGTAAAAAGTCCTCTGTATTGTTCAAAATCAAAACAATCCTAACCGAACTTGACCTAACCTATGGATATGTTGGCAAAATTAAAATTTGACATACTAGAACTCTAGTTTTCTGAATTACGGTAGCAGGTTAGCCATTGTGAATAGTGTAGGTAGTAACAAAGATGCTGTTATGATTGTAACAACACTTTTAACATTGGGTTGAAACTTGAGTTTTATTTACATTGCGTGTTGAAAATATGAAATAACTATAGGCCAGTTATATCTTCTTTGGTGCTGACTAACAGCTTTGAAAAGCTAACAGACAAAATTATGTATCCCTACGCCGACCCACATGATCTGCAAAAACATGTGTTTAGCAGATGTCACTTCTGACAGTCAACATTTAGGTATATACCTAAATGTTGACTGTCAAAAGTCAGCTGTAAGCTGTCAGTCAGCACCAAAGAAGCCATGAGCCAACTCTATCAACCTTAAATCTAGTAATGTCATGAAAGTTTCTGTTAAAAACTGTGATACATAGTGCTAACGAGCTTAGAATCAATAATTCTTGCAGATTAGGGGCTAACACGCAAACAATTTCTTTTGATAAGTTAAATAGACCTAATTTTTTTTTTAAGACCCTTATACTATATGTAATAAACATATTAAAACGTCAACATTAAAAAACAATATTTAAAAATAAGATACTTACTAAACTATTTTACACTATCGTGCTGCTATTACAGAACTATTTTACAGTTTATTGTTCTGCCATAATCGAAATGAGAAATTTCATAGTGTATATTATTTTTTTGAAAGACTGACTGCAAATTTTCATGTGACGTCAGTCATATGGAACAAACACTCACACATAACTCTTTAACAACAAAACAAACATACAAAATTTAGCCAAATGTCTGACTCTTATTGTGAGAGATGAAATTGGTATAACATGTAGGTAGTGTTTTTTTCAGTGAAAAAATCCTTTCTCAAAAGAAATTGTTTGCATGTTAGACCCATGGATTCTTCTTTACCTATACCAGACAGTTAAAGTTTCACTAGCAAAATAACATGGGATCTTTGGAAAAACACCTTCCCAATAACACGCTTTCTAAATATTGGAAACGGACACTACTAGAGAAACATTTATACATAAAATCTCTCATTTTTAGTCAAAAATTGCAAACACAATTGCATACATTTTAGAAATGGCAGTCTCTCATTCAGCGTGAGCAGTCCTACCTTTTCTTTTAGTGAAACAGTTCAATTTATTTAACAGCCTTTATTGTCAGAGGAAGACGCTTAAGAATTAAAAAAAAAATCAGAATTACAAATTACTCTTGAAAATTAAATTCTAAATTCACAAAAAAAAAGTATATATATATATATATATATATCTTAATTAAACCGTAGTATTACCAAGGTAATCATAATGCACATTTTTAATTCATTGATGAAATATTTTTAGTTTATTTTCAGGTAAACAACTTTTTTCTATGTATAAAACTTCCTTACTGTTTTGAGGTTAATAGAGTAAGCCTATGTTCTTCATTTTGGTCATTACTGCATATTTAATGTTTTACAATGGTGTTAAATTCGATACTATGTAGTATTTTCTTTACTCTAAGTTATTATGAGTAGATTTATTAAAAATATATAGGCCTAAAATAAGCTTACTGAAGTACTCTACAAATTTCATTTTATTTGTGTATTTTTTTTAGAACAATTCAAACTGCACAGTGCAGTAATTGGATTTTTATAATACATAGATATATATATATATATTATACATTCTGATAAAGAATACCCCATTTACAAACAAGAAGATTTAAAAATAATATTTTCAAATAACAGACAATTCTTTGCAACAGACATTTTTTTAATCCCGGAAGGTGTCCGCTATCAAGATATTTTACTGTATTAGAAAATAAAAAAAACTTACTCATTTAACAGAAGAATACCTATTCCAAGGTAGGCCTTTATAAATTTCCTAACATTGCACTAAAAGTATTTTAGCATGAAATTGATAATATATATTTCACTATAAACCAGGCCTAGGTACAAAATTCCAAGCTTATAAATTCTGATGAGGACATACCTAGCCTAGGACCTACAGCTTCCAGTACCTATATTATTTTACACTTCACGTTAGCTAAAAAAAGAGTTCCTGTGTTGTAACTATAGCAAGTTGATTATGCATTTTATGGGGTTGGTCTAAAGTTAATAATAGTAATTGTTAACACCACTGATCTTTATATCAATATTACATATTTATTTGGTTTTTTATTTATATTTACACACACCATATTGGTGCTTGTCATATGCTACAATCTTATTTTACATTAATTGCTTTAGTTTTTTTTAGATATATGGTGTTATTTACATAAAGTAAACACTAGGATAAAACTAAAACAATAATGGTACATTAGGCCTACCAAAGAATTAAAATGTGATGTAAACTTATTCTAGAATTTGATTTAGTCTTTACATGGACCAGGTATAAGTACACTTAAAATGTGTTGTTGTTTTTTTTCAATAAATATTTAATGTATAAAAAAAGACATCTAGTTTTTATTCTAATTATTGGAAATCATTTTTAAGTTAAATCTCCTGTTCTTTCAAATTGATTGTTTAGAAGAAGGTATAGGAAAGGTGGATAGAAACATATAACAATATGGCTTTTGCAATGAAAAGAACACAGTTCACACTTTACATTGCTGCCAATGGACAAAGAGGTAATGGTTGCCTCTTGAAACCGCCCAATCCGCCGACCTAGGTTTTATTCTATCGGAACTCATTCCTTATTAAGCTAAATTGATTGTTTAGATATTTTAATTTTGAAAAAAAACTAGTCAAGCCTAGGCCTACATGCTCACAAATTAAAAAGGGGTGGGGTTAGAACATAATATGTTATGAACACAAAACATGGCTGAACTATGTCAAAGATAAACATAATGATTTAAATATACAATTATTACTGCCATGCGCACATCTTCGAAACTTCCACTTGTATTTGAAAAAAGATCTTCAATTTTGCATTGAAAAAATTTGGATTAGACAATTACTAAGCCTTGCAAATAAAAACATTGACATTAAAATATTGAATTTATGTGTAATTAATGCCATTCTCAGCTTTTATACACAATAAAAATATCTTATTCTTAATCAAAAATCTGACTAATTATATGTTGGGTTAACCAAATGTATCTGCTTAGAATGAAATATTAAAAAAATTGTTTGATAAAACAGTTTTTTACAGTTATATATTTTGGCATATGGAATTAAATAAATGGAAACAGGATTATATTTTTTCAAGCATAAAGCATAGTAAAAATTATTCAAATTTTGATTCATCTTTAGGAATATTTAATATCATTCAATTAGATTTTGCTGAAAATTGAAAAAAGTGAACTTTGCACACTCTAATACAACTAGGTACAAGGTACAAACCACAAATTCAAAATAATACCTGGATATGATCCAAATCTCTTATTAGGTCTTATCCCATACTTAGCCAAGTAATACATAAATCTTGCATGATTTTCAGGGACCTTAACAATGATCTTAAGTTTTCACAACAACCATATATAACATACTTAACTCTGTTGGAATGTTATTTACATTTTAACAAAACTTTCTAACAAGAATAATGTTAAATATAGTTACATAGATATATCATACATTTACAAATGGCATCCATTTTAGCCGTCTAATAATTAACATATTGGTGTCTTATATTCACATCAACCCTTAGGTAAATAATAAGTTTTTTTGGTACCGTATAGATAATCCTACATACTGTAGTTGTAATTACATTACATTATAAGGAAATATGTATATTTGTTAGTATAGAGTGTTCTATAAAAAAACTAGAACAAAATATTGAAAAAGTGTCATAATTACCTCAATCACCATAGGTTTGAAGAACATTTAAACTTATTTTAATAAGTATATATTCAAACTCTGATTATTGATTATGCACAAAGTAAAGAAACTGGTTAAGTTATAACAGGGCGTCTACCTGTCATGAAAGTCATGAAATTAGCCTTCGAGTCATGACTTTTTATATGCCAAACTCAGTGTGCAGGGTAATAATCATATTTTATAGTATTGCGCCCAAAATTAGCTTAAATTTACAACTACTCCCTAGTGAGGATATAGACAAGAAATGAATATAAGAAATACAGGAAATAAATGAATAAGAAAGATTGAGAGATCATAGAACTATAGAAGTGTCAAGATATGGGTGGACATTCTTTCTTACTTTTTTTTTAGTCATGAATATTTATGTACAAGCCATGAAAAATTCATGTAAAAACTATTAGATTTGGCTTAAATAATTTGGTAGAAATCCTGTATAATTTTTTTTTTAATTTATAAAAATGGCTTGATAAATTGGCCAACAAGAGCTCTACAGACTAAACAGACCACTGGTAGGCGTACTCCTGTATCTACATGACTTCCACCTTCACCTGTCACATAGAAAGTACGAGGCAAAAGTAGATCAGTCAAACATGTGCGACAAGATTGCAGATGTCCACATGGTATTGCCTGCCGTGTTGCTTTGTTGGTTTGGCAGCAGAGACATAGTGTGGAAGAATCATTATTTTCAGGCTCGGCTGTAGGCTCTTGGTCGCCTTGAAGGCATACTTGCAGTTCCTCTGCTTGTTTTATGACAAACTCAGCAGGAAGCATGTCATTCAATGAATCTAAAGGGATGATCACCCCTCCAGGCCACCATCGATATGACTTCAATGTTTCTGAGATGTTTCCTGCGACTACTTCATTCACATTTTCATTGGTTCCTATATAGGAAAATGTATAATTTTATTTGCTTGTATTTGTTGTCATTAGTTTGTGATAACTTTATGAATTTATTTTTTACTGTTTAGGTATAGTTATGCTTAAATACATTTTATTTTAGTCAAAAGAAGGTATTGTATTTTGTAAATGTTGACATTGTTAACTTATTCATTGATTTTATAAACTAGTTTGGACAATTTTTATTTTAAAAGTTGGACGGTTAGCCAAAAAAAGTAGGTTATAACATAAATGAATTATAACTGCATGATGAAATTATTCCATGCAAATGTACATCTAAACATTATTGATAAGTTGTAGAATTGAGCTGTCAGAAAAAGTGAGGTGATAATCGTCAGAGGAAATTATAACTAACCTATTACTTGCCAATAATATGTTAAGAGAATATTTACCAGCAGCCTTTAACCTAAATTATCAATAACCTTAATATGACAGTACCAAGTATGGAAATAACCAAGGTAATTTGAGTTATTGAAGGAAATTGGCGAACATCTCCTTGTATAAAAATGTTTCTACTCATTTTGGGAGTTACTTATGACTGAGTGACCTAATTTTTTTTTAAAATAATGTTTTAGTAGTTGAACAAAAGAACCAATATGCACAGAGAAGCTCATGTTTCAGCTATTTTTCAACATGAACCAATCAAGTCTCTCGAAGTATTCATCCCATCTTGGGACCAGTTTTAGTATACCTTGTTCTTGGAACTCAGTTTTTTGGGCATATAACGACCTGCGTACGACTGATTTCACTTCTTCATCTGAGTCAAAGAGTTGGCCACCCACGAATTTTTTCATTGATCCGAACAGATCCAAGTCCGAAGGAGCCAGTTCTGTGCTGTACAGTGGATGTTGGAACACCTCTCATACAAATTGCTGATTGTTTTTCCTTGAAAAGAAGCCACAACATGGAGTCTAGCTTGGTCATGCAGCAGTCTGACATTTTCAAAGTCCCTGTTTAAGGCATTTGTCACTAAGGGCACGACACAACTTCACCAATGTTGTAGCATAGGTTGCGGAATTCACAATGCTCCTGTGTGGAATAAACTCCACCAAGAGAACGCAATGCATATCCTAGAACACCATCAGTAAGACTTTTTCTGCAAATTGTGTGACCTTGAATTTTCTCATTGTCGCCGACTCAGTATGTTTTCATATCATACTGGCCTGTTTTGTTTCGGGTGTGTAGTGAAATGCCCAGGCCTTATCATCGGTTACTACACCTTCCAGAAAGACATCCCCCTTCTTCAGTGTAACATTTCAAGTAGTCCAAGGATGTCATCATGTTTTGGACCTTCTGCTCCTTTGTCATTTTATTTGGCACCCAGCGCACTGAATTTGAAAATTTTAATTCCTCATGCATGACACTATACACTGTACCATATCAAATGTTGAACTATTTTGCCAAAGTTCGCAGATGGATCCACCACTCATTCTGAATTGCCTGCTAAATGCCTTCAACATTGGGCAGTGTTGAAGCGGTTTTTGGTCGACTGGAACGTGGCTGATCAGTAAAGTTTACTCCATCCTCTTCAAAGAATGTGCACTATCTGGAGATTTTGCTGTGATCCAGACAATCATTGCCATAGACGCCATCCTTTTCACTCAGACTTTTCCTTTTGCCCACAAAAACAGACAACACCTCATTGAGCCAGCAAGGTTGTTTGATATTTAAACAACTCATATTGCCAATGTTCAACATCTGGGCCAAAATAGCCCAGAAAATTGAGTTCTATGAGCACTACTATAAAACTATTTTCAAGTTGGGAGAAATCCTAGGAGAGACTTGTTTGGTTCTTATGTTGAAAAATAGATAAAACATGAAGATTCTTTGTATATATTTGCTCTTTAGACAAACTATTAAATTGTTTTTTAAAAAAATCATTAATAAAAAACAGATGATGCTACAAAGTTCATATTAAAACTTTTGATGTTAGTTGTTTCATCTTTCAAATTTTCTTTAAATGGCACACTTTGTTTTATATACATAGTATTTTATTTATTTTGTTCAGCACATCTCACTACCAGTTCAGGCCATGCCTTTATTTACATTAATGGGGCAGGTATGAAGAAGGTAGAATTTAAATTAAGTATAGGGTCCACATTATTGATCTAGAAAATCACCGTCAATACACTCAACTAGTATTTAAACCTTAATCTCTTCACCATAATCCAGTTTAGTGCAAGGTTTACATGTTAGATCATGTGACCATCAATGTGGTTCTAATATTGTAGAAACCAAAGGTTTATTAATTTTTTTAATCACTGTGTCTTACCACCCTTTTTGAGTGCCCACCCAAAGGCTTATTGAAAACAAGAACATATTTTATATCATATTTACTTTAAATATACATATAAGCTTTGAGTTAACCATTACAGGACAGAATTTTGATGTTTAGCTATGTGATTTACTTATTGTTATTGTGTAGGCAACACATTCTTTATAATTTGCTATGTAAATCTATGCCACAAAACTGTAATAGGAATCACTACTTTGTGGATTGGGATTATTAAATTAAAATTACCACTAGGCCTATATGGATGAAATCGCTCTCCTGGTCTTTGGTTGGGGGCCACTCTTCCCCTCCCTCCACGTCCACTCCTTGCTCTACGAGCTCCTATTTGTCTTCTGTTAGTGCTGGAGTGTCTTGGTAAGCCTACTGCTACATTTGTTTCATCTTCAGACAGAGTTTCTGGAAATAAACACAAAATACACATAACCTACTTTATTACTGGTATTTGTCTAGTATTTATATATTTTTTACATAAATATTTTTAACATATATATTTTTTATATATATTTTATATATATATATATATTTTACATATATATTTTTACATATATATTTTTTTATATATATTTTATATATATATATAAAATATATATATATATATATATATATATATATATAAAATATATATAAAAAAATATATATGTAAAAAATATATATGTAAAAAATATATAATATATATAAAATATATATATATATATTTTATATATATATATATATATTTTATATATATATATATATATATATATATATATATATATTCAAAATCTAAAGAAACTCAAACTTACTCCATGGATTTCTCAAATGAAAACCTCTGGTTGTGGGAAAGTTAGAAAAAGATGCATGCTGAAATAAAGAGGTGAAAGAAGCAGTGAGAGAAAAGAAGAAGCATACAAACAAATGATTGATGTGAAAAATGAAACAGAATGTGAGACTGTGTGACATATACAAAGAGAAAAATATGAATCCAAAGAAATTAGTAAATGATAGTAAGGAGTAAATGAGATTAACAAAAGGAGAAAGAATTCAAAAATTTTGAAGGAAACAAACTATTTTGAATGTGGACAAAAAGAATTAAAATCCAAGGAAATAATTATGGAATTCAGAATGATCGTAATGAGATGACCTGAAGTGAAAATGGTATAAAAGAGTTGGGGTGGAAGTATCTCCAGATAAACTGTAGAAAATATAGAGAAAGTAGCATAAAGAAAGGAATATGTTAGGATGAGGGAAATAATTAATGAAGCTGGGGTGTTAAAAGCTCTTTGAAAGTGTTAAAGAATTACAAAGCTACATGCATGTATGGGAGAATCACAAGTAAAATACTAAAGTGGGTGTATGGTGGGGGGAGGGGGAGGGGAGAGGCATGGTACTCTTTGGCAGATTGTGTGAATTGTTCAAGTATGCTGGAATTCCGAAAGTCTTTAATAACTGTAAGAATACTGTGATTGTTCCTTTGTACAAAGGCAGTAAGAGTGAATTTAAGAAATTTATGGTAATTAGTTTGCTTAGTATTCCAGGCAAAGTTTTTTGGGAGTCTTAATTGAGAGAGTGAGTGAGAAAACTGTGTACTAGCTTTGGGACATGTAAAGTATTATTCTTTAACTACATCAATTTTTTAATCTATTTACTTGCGTGCCTTAAAAATTATGATAAATTCCATTGCAGTAATTTTACAAGAACAAAATATATTTCTAGCATACCTTGTATGTTGATTATATCTAAATCAGGCGTATCCACCGACATCAAATTAGTTAAATTGTCATCAATATCACTGCTAGTTGTCCTACAGAGATTATTTGGTACCCTATGAGACATGGCACTTAAAAACTCATAGAGGTTAATCCTCCCCTGCACAACTTCTTCCTGCTTCTTTTTTATTTGGCTATCTTGTAGGATCCAGATTCTTTTTCTTCGTCTCGAAATGGGATCTCCACAATTTGCTCTCAAACTATTTCTAATCTCACTTTCACTAATTGCTTGCAAAGCAGCTGAAAAGAAAACATGTATAAATAATTGTGGAAATAAAGGATTTGATTTTCAGGCCAAAGACCAGGAACTATTTTAGTAAAATCCAAATTGAATTTTGTACTAGGCAGGTTTGGCTTATGATTTATGAATTAAAGATATTAGCTATGTTTTTTGACTTGACAGAAAGATATTTTAACAGAAATTAGGGAGTTTTTTTGAAAAACCTATACAGTCAACTCTTGGTAACTCTGAACTCGAAATCTCAGATTTCAGATAATTCGGACAAAATTTTCTGAAAATATAATTGTATTTAGTAACATGCCATCCAGATGCTAGCAGGCTAAAATGTTATAGAAGTAGTGTAATGCAGGGGGCTGGCGAATAGCTTGTAACACAATGCTACTACCCCTCCCATCTCGTCCCCCACTTATTAAAAGAAGTTTTTTTGATAAAGTGATGATAAATTCAAGAAATGGTCTATTTCATTAGTCCCTGCTTTGGTGGGGCTGGTTCATATGACTTTCCACTATTATTAAATTTTTTAAAGTAATGATAATTAATCAACTACAAAGGAAGGGCTTGCAAGTACCTTCCTATATCAGGCTTTTTCTGCTTTGGCGGGAATAGAATGCAAAATTACGTTACAAGTGATGGTACTACTAGAAAAAAACCTCAGGACAAAGCAGAGAACATGTGAGGGCAGAGAACATTGCAGAACATCCACAGCTACAGCATCAAGTCCCATTCCAGTACCTAGCTGTGTTATTTGAGTTTGTCTTATCTGATGTGTATTGCTTACTTCATAAAATTTTAAGTGTAATATTACTTTAGATAGGTTATCACTTTTCATCCCTTAGCAACAACTTTATTTCCCCTTAAGGACTTTTCATGACTCGAACAGACCCCGCCTCCCTTAGTACAAGTTATTAAGTGTTGACTGTACTATTATATTATACCAGAGCTCAAGGTTTTTGTCCAATATTACTTCATTTTAACTATAAGTTATATCATCATTGAAGTACTGCATTTATGGGTGAGAAGGCAATGGTGTCTAGTCTACCTAGCCACATCTGGCTTGCCAGTGACAACTCAAATTTTGAATCCCGTTCATGTGTTGAGGTTGGTTATTCCAAAATGGTGTTCCATTCTCACACCACATAAACACAAGTACATTTTCTCAAATTCAACCTTAAACCTTCCTAACCAATTTGTTTAACAAGGTCTGAATGGATTAAACAATAGTAGTAGGCCTATCGATATTGTACAGTATAAGCTGCAAAAGAAAATATCAACTATAGCATTTATTTTTTTAGTGAAAACAAATTATAATATAGTATTTTAATTCTAATGTGTAACCTATGTTCCTCACTAGAAATGCAATGTTCACTGGTGATAAAGGTAGCCATGGATGTTTAAATGTTACAACTTATATTATGGTCTATTTATTAATTAACAGTGTTTTTTTGTGTTATTGTACTACAATGAAAAGTTGGGATGTGCCTTTGGACCCCTGGATACAGCCAAATACCTCATGTTATTGGTGATGCATATGAATAAATCAACGAGATTACTGTTGGTACTATATACTGCTAAGTGAAATTACTAAAAACAACTCTGATACACTAGAGGTGACCTGGTGGTCTAGGGGTAAGGTGTCAGACTTCTGTCCTGAGGGTCCCGGGGTTCAATCCCCGGTCCCGACACAGATTTATCTGATTGCCAAACCCTTCCTTCATCTCTGACAAGATGTGTATTAATCACAACTTGTGAATGTGAGGAATGCTAGGCTCTCTACCGTGGTTCGGATCCCACGTTAAACTGTAGGTCCTCCATTTCATCTCACAATCACCCTACCATTACACATTAGCATAAGTGCGTATAGCCCGGACGGGTAGTAAGACGCGGTGCTAATAATAATAATAATAATAATAATAATAATAATAATAACTCTGATACAAAGTACCTGATTGCTTTATATATATAATGACCTTTACTCTTTCTAAAGAAACTCAAAACCATATGCATTTTTTAAAGAAAAAAAATCTCAAGCTCTAAAATAAACAATATTGATTAGTAAAAATTTTATTACAGATAAAGCTATGAAATTATTAAGTGTTAAGCTTCAATAGAAAAAGGCAACTATATTTTATTTACTAACTGCATATATAATAATATATATATACAGTTAGTATTATTATATATGCAGTTAGTATATAATATATATATAATATAATATATATACAGTTAGTATTATTATATATGCAGTTAGCAAATAAAATAAGAGTAAAGGTCATAATATATTTGTCACTAATAGAAACTAAAGTCCAAACATAGCGATAGTTTAATATAAAACTTTTTCACTTCCATCTTTTTTTTTATTGTAATATGTAAAAGTAATAATTACTTTCTTTGATTGGGATAGATTATAAAGCACCTTTTTTAAAGGTAATATTGAGTAACCGATTTTCTTTTTATGTCATAACTTAGAATGTTAAATTTACTATTTTTAATTTGTATTCATTCAAATTTTAAATTATATTACTACACAATTAAGTCGTTGTCCCCATTATTATGAGTCTACTTTTAAAACAATTTTATTCTACATGAAGAGAATCACATTTTTAGTTTTAAACTTACCTGTGAACGTCCATATGTTTGGATGTGCACGACCAACCTGCTCAAATAGTGCATTATGAAATGACTCTTGACAGTTGTTGGTCCTTCTTGACTGTCCATAAACTGAAAATGACTTAGGTGTTACCTTTTTCAGCCATTGATCATTAAAATACCTATAACACAGATGTTAATTTTTATTGAATAAACTTTCTTATTAATATAATTTTTGTTTACAGTTATTATTTAACCAATTAACACTCATAGATAGAAAAAAAAAGTAAGTAGTTAACAAGCAAAAATTAATATTAACTTTCTTATCTTTTACTCACATGATGAGAGGCTCGAGGGGTGTCAATTCATGCGATTGGGAAAACATTTTGATTGTTTGAAATCCCTCTTCTATCATGCCTTCGGGAAGAAGAGCAAGGGAAATCATCATTCCAACAATTTTTTTGGCATTAGGGCTAATTGAATAAATGTTCACTAGTCCCAATGTTTGGACTTTTCGAAGAATAGCCTGTGGATTTAAAAAATTTCTATTTGAACAATTCAAAATCACACACTACTGATTGAAGCAACACAATTTTAAGATGTCATTGTTTTCTAAGCTACATAATATAAAAGTAATTAAAGCCTATTTGTGTTATTTTTGTTTTTTATTGTGTGGATATAATAATTATAGATCAGATAGAGATGTTAAGTTTTAAATATTGAAGTAGTGAACATTACATAAGGAAAAAATTTAATTTGAGTATTGTACATTACATGGGGGGAAAAATTATATTTGAGTAGTGTACATTACATAGGGGGAAAAAAATTTGAGTAGTGTACAGCTCGTGGAGTTTGTAAGGTAGCAAGTTACTGTTGGACCAAGGTGTTGGATTTCTCTGCTAGGGGTCCGTGGCTCAATCCTTGGTCCCGGTACAGATTTATCTGATCGCCAAACCTTTACTTCACCTCTGAAAAGACGTGTATTAATCACAACTTGTGAATGTTTGGAACGCCAGGCCTCCACCGTGGTTCGGATCCCACGTTAAACTGTAGGTCCTCCATTTCATCTCACAATCACCCTACCACTACGCATTAGCATAGGTGCATATAACCCGAACAGGTAGTAAGACGTTGTGGAGGACCGACAGCTCAATGTGGAATCCGAAACACGGATTCCAGGCATCCCACACGTTCACAAGCTGTAGACTACACCATAATGTAATATTTTAAGGTAAGCTACCTTTCAGGGTAAATTAATGTTATGTTTACTTAGTGAGCACTTAATTTCTTTAAGTAACAATCTTGTACTTAGTAGCTATTTTGTTTATATTATATCATTTGAGGAAAAGATAACCCTTAAAGATAACTGCTAAAAAATATTTCCAATATTTTTTGTAACAGTAGTTTAGTCAAAGTTATTCATCTTAAGCTCTTATTGTAAAGGACACCATACAAGCCGTGCTTGACAAAAATGAGGATAGTGAAATTAGAGTAGCATTTGTTAGAATAGGGCAAAAGCAGTTTAAAAAAATTAAAAGTATCAATAGGTTGGTACATATAAACAATTAAAAAGTGTAAATTAACTGGTTTGTGAGATATTTTAACCTAAAAATGTTCATTGTGGCGTGGGCATAATAGGGACTACTGTGTTACCTTAAGTAGACCAGCTTACACATTTGCTTATAAAGAATGTACATTTAAAATTTTACCAAAGCCTATTGTTCACCGACCTGTGAAAAGTGAAACCAGCAACCAATATGCTTGGTTGTTGGAAAGTGTTTGGCCACAGACACCTTTATAGCGGATTCATAATCGCTGATTATGAATTTCGGGCTTAGATCCAGGAAAATCATTTTCAGATGTATGAATAATGTATCATAGGCCTGTACAGTCCGTCCCTTCATCAACGCAAACACTACAGGGTATGCCTGAAATGAACAACTTACAATTATTATTTTTTAATATTAACTTTTTAGGGTATATATTCTCACATATTGATACAATTTTATTTCAAAATTTTCAACAAATTGTAACTGTAGGCTCTATTTCAAGGTTAATAATTTAACATACATGTCCCTAATGAGTTCCTCACCTTGCGCCAAGGTGTAAGTAAAAGTTACTAACTTTGTATACACAAACAAGGACAACCTAGTAGAGAGGTGTACCTGTTTGGGAAATAAGATCAATTTTTGCAAAGTAGGGAGGAGAATAGGAATAGGAGTTATTATGGTTACTTTGATAAGGGCTGTAAAGTGACATCATTGGCAGAGTAGCGTACTGAGGCCAGCGCGAGACAGAGCTAGGAATGATGACCAGCACTTAGCGTGGCTAGTAGTAGCTAGAGTATGAACCAGGGACATGTCATTAAAGAACCAAACAAGAGGGCTAGGATATGGAGTAGCAGTGCTATGGTTTGGGGCCGTCTAAACATCGCACTAGACTCATTTATGACATAATTTGACACACACATCTTGAAATAAGCATTAGGGTTCACTACTATAATTCAGCATGAACTTAACCCACCATATGGTAGAATACTTCCTATCTATTTCATTTATACTTATATCACAGTTCTAAGCCTATACTCTTCTAAATAAACCTATATCTATATACATTGATTGATTTGTTTATACTGGTTCATAGAACTATCCTGACACTTTAGAACCACAATCTTTAAGAGACAACTAGGTGTCTGCTACCTTCTGCTGGGGTTGTATCAACGCAGGACCACAGTTGATAGGAGAAAAACAATCCAGGGACAGTAGGTTCAGGAAGTGAGGCCTCTAAGAAGGTGAGGTGGTTACAAAATCCTCTAGCAAACAAAAATTCTTATTTCACAATTACTTTCCATTCACTTTGGCTAGTATTTAAAAACCCATGTTGTGTAGATAAAGTAAAAATATATTTTTATTCAAGGAAAAATAGTATTTCTTTTTATTCAAACTATTCTTATACCAAAGCTTTGTAAACAAACCGATAACACTTACATGATCTTGGGATATCGCCATTATTGTAAGCAACTGCCTGCTTTGGGGCTTTGGAGGTAAAATCTTAAATGTTCCATCTATATGGAGCTCTTGACTGATTTCCAGGATGTTAATTAATTTTTTATTGATAAATATGGCACTTTCTGTTCCTTCATTTCCTATAATATCATTAAAAAATTGCTCCCCGCCCACTAGACCATATTTTGATTCAAATTTGTGTAACAACTCTCCATACTCTACTAAAGTATTTGGTATTGGAGGGTTGGTTTGCTTTCGGGCCTTGTACATAGTACTTTCACAATTTTTGAAGTTAAGTTTCGCAGCGATGTGGGCAGGTACTCTGATGGACAAAAAAAAACACATTATAAACCATTATAATTTAACACAAGGATATTATTAGATTAAATAAATAGGCCTATATGGCATTATTGACAAGGTATGTATCAGTATTCACCTATAATGGCTAAGTTAATACCAAGGGCATAGAAAGCTAATTTTCCCATTGGGGGAGAGGGGTGTCCACTATATATAATGCTACTCTAACTTTAAAAAAAAGTTTATATGTATATATTGACTCCCCTAGGAGGCTCCGTTAAATTTCAGGGGGGGGGGGGCGTCCGACCTCCCCAGTCCCCTCCACTTTTCTACACCCTTGATACTGAAGGTCTTTTCCTAAATATTTTCCCAACTTTCTCTATGCAAATGCTGGTATGTTTGCTCTACAATCTACTTTTATAATTCTTACAGCCATAGCATGATTATTAGCCTAAGACTTATATGTATTACTGTAATAGCCTACCTGTCTGTATAACCGAATAAGAAGTGAAACTGAAAAAAAAGTAAAAAATAACGTCTCCAACAGTTTTAATGTATCGTAGGGAATAGTTTCTCCTGGTGGTTCTTTAACTAACCCGGTGTCAAAGCGTATATTTAAATGTTTTATGATTTTACATATTTTTATATAACTTAAATATACTAATATCATATTAGCAACATGCCACTACTATTTTACCACTGATTACCTTATAACACCACCTTAGTATTAACTAGTAGTGTGTTAAAATTGTGTGTATGAGTTCAAACATTTCATAACTACAAAATAATGTCTTGAGTAAGTATGTGTGTTGAAAGAATGGATGGGGTAAGGGTAGTAAACCTAAATGGGCCTACATAAGCTAAACTACTCCATTTCTGACGACTGCTCTTTTCTCTTGTTGATTCCTTAAGAAGTCAAAATCTTACAGGTGATAGCAAAAATGTTTTTGTAAGTTTTACCAGGTGCATCTTGAAGGTGAATATTAAAATATGAGTTGACTAGTACTTTTTGATGACATATGTCTATATACAATTAAAACTATAGTAAAAGTAAAAAACTATCACAAAGTGTTTTTTGTGTATATGTGGACGCCCTTTAAAGGGAGTCTAACATCCCAGATGGGTCTGGACCCTGACCTTTCTATGCCCTTGATTTATTCCAGATCATATAACTACAGGTTCCTAAAAGGCTATGTATATTTCTAATTTTTTTTACCAATATAGAATCTACTCTGTTTAGGTTATACGCTATAAAATTACTCTAATGCAATAGGGATGAGGAAGGAAACATCTTAGAGGTAATACCCGCATTTGCATGAAAGGAGAGGGGAAAACTATTAAGGAAAAACCACCCTCACTAGACACGGCGGGGATTCTAACATCGATCTTCCGTCATCAGCATGCCAGTTTAGGGGCGTAGCCATGGAGGAGAAAATTGGGTTACATCCCCCCCTCCCAAAATTTCCTCTCCATAAAATTTCAAATTAAATATTTAATTGAAAATAAATCCGTAAATTTTAAATTGCAAAGCTGCCACAGAAGATAAAACATACAATTTTGAATTAATTCTTATGTACAATCAAAAACTAGATGCTTATCTCTGTTGAAATTTGATTTCATATCCCCACTAAAAAAAAAATTGGCTACGGCCCTGGACCAGTTAAAACGAGAGTGGAACCTTGGACCGCTCGGTCACTAGAGCGGGTCATTTCTTTATTAATATTAAATTTGGTACAAATGCATTGTATTGGAAACGGGTGATTTCTCGTATTTACCTCGAAAAGTTATATTGCACACATAATTTAAAAAATTAAATCTGTATCAATACATTTTATTTCTTGGTGGAATAATTGTATTTTTTTTATTGATCGTTTACCTCTTAATATTTACGCTACTTGATGAAAATAGTCATAACATTATACCTGAAACAACAGCAAAGTTATAAGATACTAAAATATGATTTTGTTAAACTAAAAATATATAATAATCATACACTTACTTATTGCACTCTTCTTTAAATATTACGCTAAGTTTGGTGTTTTCCGCTTTGCTTCTTTGTATTAACTTTGCGCGCAAAGCCGTGATTTTCGGAAAATCCGGCTCTGGCTTACAATGCGGAGAGTGTGACGAAGTCAACTTTAAAACTTTGCAGCCGTCAATTAAACGTAGGGTACCTTTTCCTTGACAGTTTGATACACGACACTTCATAGTAGAATAATGTGGTTTTTTTTCGTGGATTCTATAGGATAAACCATCTCCATTTGTATACAATATTCCACCACACCAACCTGGAAATTCCATCACTTCTTGATCAGGATCATCGCACGCAGTTTCCATATCTTTCAATGTGTGATGATGTTATTACCAGCTAAACACTTTCTCGAATAGACGTTAGAAGAACGAAATTAGCTTATTTGGTGTTTTGAGAGGGGGGGAAGGGAGGGGGTTGGTCGATGGTGTTAAGGATGGTAGCAACAGCTAATCTACCTCGAAGCTTTGAACTATTCTTCCCCCTCAACTTAGACATTACTTTTTCTAAGAAATGGGAGGAAGGGCGGTGGGGAGAGGGGGAGACAACCACTTATTTGGGACTCCTTTACATTCATTTTAGTATTCATTTCATGTCACTAGACAAATAATAATAATTATTATTACTTTAATATTTCTCTATTATATGCATTCTTTAGGGCGGGAGTGTAGAAAACGCGTGCTAAGGGCAGTATTTTTGCAGTTTTTATAGCATAAACCTTTTTTTGGCCCAAAATAAATGAAAATTTTCTTCTTAGTTTTGTTTTCTACACATGCTAGTATCAACAGTTCTAAAATATCTGTCATGGGCAAAGTGGCATAATATGACAGTTTTTTTAAATGAAGGATAAAATATATCATACAATTCTAGGATACCCTTGAGAGATAATCAACAACTCTTGCTATTGGAAGTGTAGAAAACTAGACTCTGTTTCTGGAGAAATATTTTACTTCCATAAAACAAATTAAGCTATAAAAACCGTAAAACATGTAGCATTAGAATATAATGTGAAGATATATAATTATTACTATCATTATCATCAATAATATTGTTCACTGTCAGATAGCATTTAACACCGCATCTCCTACCCATTCGGGTTATATATATACACACACCCCCACCCCTAAAAACACACAATATAATTTATTACAATGTCGATATCTAGTAAGATAATTTCCTCATAGCCGAAAACGGTTTATAGCTAAATTTCTTCAAAATCCCATGACCCGTTTTCAAGATAAAATTAATACAACTCCCTCCCCAAAACCACGTATATGAGTTTTTCCAAAGTCGAGGCATAGTTAAATCGCTTTCTCATAACCAAAAACGGTAGAAACCAAATTTCATCAAAATTCAATCAATCGTTTTCAAGATAAAATCCATACAACTCCCACTAAAAAACAACAACACTAAATGACTTTTCCCAAAGTCGAGACCTAGCTATATTGCTTCCTCATACCCGAAAACGTTAGAAGATAACCAAATTTCATCAAAATCCTAGGATCCGTTTTAAAGATAAAATTTATACACTCCCCCCTTTTCCCCAAAAACCCCATATATTAGTTTTCCCAAAGTCGTAGCTTGATCGTTCTTCTTGTACCCGAAAAGGGGAAGAAACACAATTTAATCAAAAATCTTTAAATAAAATTTAATAAAATCTTTACAACCCCCTCCCCAATACCTTCTAAATGTTTTTTTTTGGGAAGGGGGCGCTTTCGTCCACTACCTCCATCTACTACCCTGTTAATTGTTTGAAAATTGCACAGCTACAAAAATATTTAGAGTGCTCTTCCTCACCAACTTTTTAAAATCAGAATAAGTTTATAAGCTACAGTATTAGGAATAGTTTTTCCATGAGTTTTTTAAAATTTAGATGTTTCTATAAACTATTTGAAGTGGTCCTTCTTTAGCAATTTTTTTTAGAATTAGAGGCCTCTTGAAGCTATTCAATGGTATTGGATGGCTCTAGAAGCTATATTGAGTAATCCCCAATCGAACTCTTTTTAATTATAATTTCTAAAGGCTATTTAAAGTAGTCCTCTCATAGAATTTTTGAAAATATGTATGCCCCTAGAAGTTATTTAGAGCTATGCTCATCTTAATCTGTTACGAAAATTATATGCCTCTAAAATTTATTTGGAGTAGCCCTCTCTCAGCAAACTTCTAAAACTGGATGCCTCTAGAATCTACATGAAGTGGCCCTTTCCATGCAAACTTCTAAAACTAAATGCGGAGTGGTCCCTACCAGATACATTTTTGAAAATTAAATACTTTCAGAAGCTATTTGCAGTTTTATGCAAGTCTTTCAGATTCGTATTTGAAAATATCAAAAAATGTGGAATACATTTATAGGTAGAGAGGTTAATTCCAGGAGGAGAAATGATCCCCACCCCACTCCCTGGTTTCTGTATCACTAACTTGGGAATCTTCACCCAATTTCTGGAAACTAAAAATTTTTAAAATCAATTTGAAGTAGTCCTCTGTGTCTGCATTTTTTTGAAATTTTAATGCTCCTAGAAGCTATTTGTTAGTCTTCCTCCTGGAAATTTTTGAAATTTTGACGCTTCTAGAAGTTCATTTAAAAATTCATAGTCCATTTTTTTTTAAATTTTAATTTCATAAAAACTATTTGATAGCCCTAACCCAAAAGTTTCGAAATTTGGATGCTTCTATTAGCCATTTAAATTGCGCCTCGCCTGAATTTTTCTCGAAACTTAGATGCTCCCTGAAGCTATTTGGAATAATCTTTCTTTGGATTTTTTTATTAGATGCTTATAGCTCCAGTTTTTTTCTTTTTTCAATTAGATGGCCTTAAAAGCTATTTAGTATGTTCTTAGAGTATTTTTTTTCCCCCTGACAGATGCCTCTAGACCAGGGGCTCCCAAACTGTGGCACGTACAGTTATGCCCGTTAGTACGCCGCAAGAAGCAAACAAAAAACAAGAAAATTAGAAAGTCTTAAAATTATAAGGCTTCATCAAATCATATAAATAGATATAAAAAAACAGTGGTTGTGAGGGGTAGCAGTACTGATTCAAGTTCAGACAGCTGGTGCAGCCGGGAAATCTGTTACTAAAACCGTAAACAGAAATACTTCACCACCATTCGTATTGACTAAGTAGAAAAGTGAAATAAATTATATATAAGCAAAAAACCGAGCATGACATTGTGCTCTATAACTCACTTGCCTATCTCTGCCGCACATGTCGTCGATTAAGTAATGATTAGATCAACCAATCAAATCTCTACACTGGCCGCGCTCTAATATCCGATTGCGCATCTCTTCCGCGCACCTTGATGATGATGATGAAATTATTAGATCAACCAATAAAATCTCTGCCTCGCACATGAACAGATAGACATATGACATACAGACGTTCGAGCAATAATATATTGATAAAAACTTGTTTATATATAAATGGGGCTGTACTATTATATCTCTGGGCATAGTTAAAAATGTACCGAAATAGTGGATACTTGGCATTATCTTGGTTGGTACTCTGAAATTCAAAAATGATTGGGGTGGTACGCTATTCAAAAAGTTTGGGAACCGCTGCTCTAGACGTTATTCGAGGTGGTATTCTCTGACAAATTTTCTAAAATTGAATGCATCTTGAAGTCATTTTAAGTTTGATGAGAGGCCATCTTTAAGCTTCAGATTCGATAATGTTGGAGAATTTGAAATACATCTGGAGGTTGAAAGGAAATTTATTCCCGGGGGTGGGGGGGGGGGGGATCTTACAAGGAAGGGGATAGATTCCCCGCCCGCCAGTTTCATTACCCCTGGTTCTACCTTAAATGAGTATTATTAATTTTGTTTGTAAAATTTCGGGAGGGGGTAGTTGAACACCCAGAACCCCCATCTCTGGCTACGGCCATGTAGACAAATATAAATATAAAAACTGTGTGTGTATCTTACTGAGAAGAAGTGCATTCACGTTCATCTACCAGTTGCTTAATATTTGGTTGGTATAGTCTGATTTTGATAGGAAGCCAGGTTTTTTAAAACTTGAAACTCATGATGCCCCAATGGCGTAAATAGTATATTACAATTTTATTTACATTGTTAGACCGTTTAATTAATACTGTAAAGAAAAATTATTGTATGGTAATCCTCAAGAAAGTATTATTGGAAGCTGTAGAACTAATATATCAAATGATACATAGTTATTTATACACTGTAAATATTAGTAACTTTCAATCATGTTGGTGGTCAAAACCTGGCTTCAAGATGTAGCTTTCCACTTCCATTCGAATGCAGTCAAGAGGTTCATCTCTGAGCCTACTTCTTTATTTGTTTTTCTACGCCTTCAGTTAAAACTGATGATTAAAGCTCAGCCAGCGTCCACCTGATAGCTGGGTCGGTGCGATGCAAGTCACATCTGCTCTGGAGGAGGTCTGAGACTTCTTGAAATCATCGCTGCGCTGTTCCGCTCTGACCTACTGACCTAGTGGACGCTCAGCTTAATACGGCCATAGCATAGTAACGCCTACACTCGGAGTGCAACACGAACCAGAACCATCGATACCACACATATCTTGAACTTGAGTCAACCCTCTTTAACATTAAGTCACTTTGAGAAGAGCAAAATAGATTTTTCGTGTGAGATATCGAAAATGCCGTCGCTAGATACTGGTAGCTCGCGATCGACCGTTTGGCGACCCCTGTACTTATTCCCGAGGTATTTCTAAGACCTCTAAAAAATATAAGTTAGGTATCATGTACTTAAAGGTCAGTTTTACTTTTTTTAGAAGGGAAAATAACCTTAAAGGAAACAATTATTTCATAGACAAGACTTTATATAATTTTTAGCTTATATTTATAAAACTGTTAGTTTTATAAAATTATATTTCTAGTAAAGCATTTTTACTATAAATATAGCTACAGTATTGCAGTGATAAGTAATTTTGCTTCTCAAATAATTACCGAGATATGATAAAAGTTGATAAATATTAAATTTACCATAGTGAAAAAAATACTTAAAATTCTTTTTCGCGTGAAATTGAGAGAAGCAATTTTGTTTATAAATATTACCAATGGGAAAACACTAAACTTAATCAAAATGGCTAGAGCCGATTTTGAGGAGATCGATTTTTTCCCTTTTCGTTCTTCACGAAACTATCCTTAATTTTTGGGCCAGATACTCAATTCCAGAATTTTCCCGGGGGAACACTTATTGAATCCTATATACCAAGTTTCAGCCCAATCGACAAAACAGTTTCGGCTCCAGTCCCAGTGACAGACAGATCGACAGAGGCATTGCAAAAACCACTTTTTTGGGGGTCATGAAACGTCGACATTTATCAAAATCTCTAGTCCGATTTTTTTTACGATCACAATACTTCCTCTTCCTGAAGGGTCTAGAAAGTTTAAAAAAAATAATTCCCAGCTATTATTGCCTTGTTTTCAGAAGCAGTTTTGCTCATGTCAGATTAAACTAATGTGTTAAGTTGATTGAATAGATACTTTTTTTTATCATCGCGTATTATAACATGTACATACTATACACAATATTCTCATGCAGTGGTCTCAAACCCACGGCGCGTTGCAGGCCACAGCCGACATAAACATGTTTGCTTGGATATATTATATATTTGTTTTTTTAGCGCGTCTTACTACCCGGCTAGACCTTGAACATTTTAATCACGCTAGTAAATAAAAGATGAGTAAGATGTAATTTAGTGGAAATGTGACCGCATTTGAGTTAAGGGAATATGGTAAACCAGATAGGAAAAATACCCTCTGTACATCCAGCCAGAATTTGAACCCTGCAAACCAGACCATAATAATTTGACGTTTAATACGCGTGTAGGTGTAGTATTTATTTTATTTTAAATCAAATTTTAATACGATATTTAAAAGCTTCTAGTATCCCAGGTATCTATGTGGGTTTGCGAAATACTCAAAGCACTATTTAAATTATATAAATAAAAATTCCCACAATCAAGTATTTAAAGTGATAACAAATTAGCACAGTTTATTTTATTAAATTATGTTCACACTAATTTCTAACTTTTTTCTTTTTTTCTTGTGCGTATGTGACTGCAGGTTACATATTCATAGAAAAGTGAGGTCTGTGGGCCGCTAGTTTGAAAACACTACTCTAATGGAATAGGAATAAGGAAGAAGTTTAGAGGTAATCCACCCGCATTTGCGTGGAAGGGGAGTGGGGAATCTTTGAAGCAAAAACCATCCTTGGTAAACCCGACCAGGATTCGAACCCTCGGCTCTCCGCCATCAACAATCCAGTTTAAAACGAAAGTGATACCTTTAGACCGTGTGGCCACCAAAGCGGGGAAATAGCGACTTATTCATTGATGATATAACTGAATTTCCTAATAATACAGTACGAAATACAATTAATGCTTTACCTCAACACTTCTGCTTCCGCAGAAACATAGCTTCAGTCATATTTTAGCGCAAGGTCGCTTGGAGTCTGCCAGTTCCCCCTCTTCTCCCCTCCAGTATATATGAAATGTTTGGTAGAGGGAGGGGGGGGTAGGGGTTAGTTAATATTCAAACAAACGAGGATAAGAGAAGGTCAAGAATACAGATACCTAATTAGGAACTGACTAAACCTCAAATAATTGGAAGTAGTTTATTTTTGTTTTTGATATTTTACACACCACTTTCTTACGCGAAATAACAATCTGCCCAATAGCACATCGCTCATTGTTCCATATGTTTAGGGGGGTCAAACTTAGATCAAATTTAAGGGGGGTATACACTTTGAGAAACAACTTTTTTAAAGCGCTAATAGTTGCACCCTTTCATGCATAAATTAAATCCTAACTTAGTTTTATTTAATTTGATCAATTTTTTTTTTTCAAAACTTCTATGTCATTTCCTTATATGAAAAGTAATATATTAAGATTCGGATGGATATATCGAGCTTTTGCATATCTCTCACGTCCAAGCAGTTCCATGTATTATCTATCACCTCACCAGAGGTGCGCAAGTTGTGGCAGTCACCACACCAACCCCTCCCACCCCTTCTTTACTTCGACCCTTTAGTGTGTCCTTACATTCCAATGGCAGCCCCCCTTCCCCCTCCTAATCCTATCAAATTGTTGCTTGCTATTCAACAAAATACACCGTTATACTCTCCTAGTACTGATTCCGAGTTTTGAACCGCATATCGGGGTTCTACAGAATTACGTCCAAAGTCAAAGTACAAGGCCTCGAATCCTTGTCAAAGTATAATTTTTCTGAGCTACAAATGCATAAAAATATATTTTCTTCCCTATATTATAAAAAATAGCCATTTCGTTTTGGTTTTTTCAGTGACATAGTTTTTATGGTCACTAATTATGCTAATTATTTAAATAGATGGTATAATGAGGTTAGAATTAAAATAAGTGCACCACAACTTGTTTGAACAGAAGATAGAAAAATCAAAGCGTAAACCACACTTTGTTCAGATTATAGGCTGTTAAAAAAATTGGAAATATCTTGAAAAAAATGTAATGGGTCAGAAAAAAGATGATAATTTTTCACCAACTTTGGCCATTTTTAAAATGTTATTTCAATTAAATAGAATGTACACACTGTACGACTATTTTACTTACAAATAAGCCCTACTGTTAAATTTTTATGAACACCATACTAACAAGAACATTGTATTCTAAGATCTAAAAAATACTTAATTAAATAAAACTCGGTAAATCACGTTTACATTTAAAATCATTAATTTACTACTATAATATGATTATAAACCATCTAGAACTAAGTTTTCTTTTTTTAGTGTTTCATTCAGCACACAGGTTATTAACAGCTTAATCTGATTGGGTAGATCTGAGGAAGGCAGCTAAGAAGAAGTGAACCCGCATTTTCATGGAGTGAAGATGGGAAAACCAGAGTGATATATCTTTTGTGGAAAATCGTTAAATGTATGTGTATATATATATATATATATATATATATATATATATATATATATATATATATATATATATATATATATATCGGGAAAATCATCTTCAGTTCACGCAGACGAGATTAGAAACCTCGACCTCCCTATCAAAGCTGATCAAACCAACGGCAAGCAACGGCTAGAACACTGCTGGTTGCGGGTAGTTAAGCTTTGTAAACAAAGATTTACTCTCTCGACACCTCGGAGCGAGAATTTTGTGATCGTCATCAATTTGAAATCGAGATTTTGATAACTGTCGACGTTTCATAACCCTCTGACACACACAAAAAAAGTTGTTTTCGCAATTCTTTCTGTCTGACTGTTTGTAGGCCTACCTTGGCTTGGGCTAGAGCCGAAACCATTTTACCGTTTGGTCTAAAACATAGTATCTGGGGTTTTAATAATGTCACCCCGGGGGTTTTCGGAGTTAGAAACCCAACCCTAAATTTAAGGGTAGTTTATTGAAAGATAGAAAGAAAACCTATTTTCTCGAAATTCTCTCTAACGATTTCGATTAAATTTTATATCTAAACACTGTTTATAATTATAAACACGATGGAAATTATAATTTTCTCATTAACATGAACTTGAGTTTGAGGGTAATTTACATAAGGAAGATTTTCAAATTTTCATAATTTTTCCGCAATTATTTGAGGTATGTAATCACTTATCATTGTAAAGTTGTATTTGAAATATATTATATATATTATATTATATAATAATATAATTATTATTATATAATATAATTAAATATAATATATATATTATATATAATTTGAAAAAGTATTTGAAATATATTTTTATAAAAGCAATCAGTTCTGAGATATAAACAAATATTTATATACTTTTTAATACAAGTCTTTGAAAATGAATTTGATTCTTATGGTCTTTGGTTAACAAAGATGTTTCTCTTTTCTCAATTTTTGGAAACAGTGTTCCTACTTCATAATGCCATAGAGTAACAGTGTATATTATTTCATTTATGATCTTTGGTGTAGTGTTTCTACAACAATGTATAAACCTATTATTTCGTCTCACAAATCCTAACGAGTTTTAGTAAATGTCTATTTTAAGATAAAAGCGAAAGTCTGAGTGGTGCACCGTTCCATTTATTTTTTACTACTAAAATACAAAATCTCCTTTACCTCTATGGTTTGTGGACCTATAATTTCTAGGACAATTTCATCATCATCATCATTATTATTATTATTATTATTATTATTATTATTATTATTATTATAGTTTAACAAACTGTATATACGTGTGTGCATGTGAGTGTAATTTATTTTAAAATAAATAAGTCTTAGATTAAAATCATTCGATGACAATTTTCAGGGGACAGAAATAATAGCTTTGACACACATGGCCTGCTCCCCTAAATTAAATTCTTGGATGCGCCAATGAATGTTAATATCTTTAAAATTAATCCTGCTGTAAGTACGAAAAGGTCTTCTTTGTCTATAAAACATGAATAAAGTTATTTAGAGAAAGCATTTCTTTAGCACCACGTCTTACCACCCGTTTAGGTTATACGCTTAAGTACTAATTACGCTAATGGGTGAGGGATTGGTAAGGTTGAATTTAGAGGAAGTGAACCCACATTTACGTGAAGGGAGAATGGAAAACCATCTTTGAAAAACCACCCCCAGTTCACCCGACCGAGATTCGAACTTTGATCTCCTCGTCCCCGGCAACCTAGCTCAACACGAAATAGTGCGTTAGCTAGCTACGCCACCGAGGCGAGTGTAAGCATTTCCACCTCTTTTTACAAAACTAATGTTATACAAATAGGTTTTATATAATCAAGGAAACACTGTTTATGCGAATTATTTATAAGCTAAACAGAATCTAGCCTACTCTTTATAAGCTTTTAACATATCATTCAATACATCATAGGGAATATTTTCATAACTCAGGTTTGGAGGTAATAATAGTAATAAAGTGAAAGACAATTAGTGTCAAGTCAAGGGTTTTACCTGAACAGGATATAAATGGAATGGACGAAGGGGGAGTAGCTGGGCTTACAAAAAAAGACGTCCGTGAAGTTGACACCTACACTTTTAAAAAATCGAGTTTTTACGATTACAATCGTTTGTTCTTCGTTTGTTCCGGATTGTTCCGTATTCGTTCTTGCACAAATGAAACGTGAACTTGTGACTCTTTGTTTACTCGTGAGGGGCCAACTTAACGGTAGCCCCCCCCTCTCCCCACTTTTAGAAAATCAAAGTTTTTATGATAGCAATCGTTTGTTCTTCGTTTGTTCCGCATTGTTCCGCAAAAAATTTCATTTGTTCCATTTTGATAAGCCCACAAATGATATGTTTACATGAAGGGGGGGGGGGGGTGACGGAACTTAACGGAAGTCCCCGCCACTTTCTAAAATTCAAGTATTTATGATCGCAATCGTTTGTTCTTTGTTTGTTTCGGATTGTTCCCCAAGAAGTTTCGTGAAGTTGGCCCCCACAATGTAAACATATCATTTGTAAGCCTATCAAAACGGAACAAACGAAAATTTTTGCGGAACAAACGAAGAACAAACGAATGCAATCATAAAAACTTTGATTTTTAAAAGTGGGAGGGCCAACTTCACGAACGTCAAAAAAAGATGGAAAGATAAATAATGCCAAAAATGGGTTGGTGAGGAGAGGGAGAGGTGATTCGGATAACAAATACTCTTGAAATCTCCCTGAAAATAGGAATTTAAAATTACCCGTTCCCAAACTCACTCAAAATAATAGAGCTCTCTATCTGGAACTGAATCAAAAATGGCAACCTCTCACAGCCCTAAATAATAATAGTAAATATAGGTTCATGGCTTTTTTTATGCTATTGATATTAATAAGTGTGTGAATAATCAATTATAAACATTTTTAAAAACATTTACTTCTAGATATTAACAAAGGTTTGTACCAGCTAAGGTAATATGGTCACACACACACACACACACACATATATATATATATATATGATAAAACTATATACAACTAGCTACAACTTGATTCACCATGACTAATATCGGGGATCGAAACTCGCCGGATGTTTCGAGATAATTTTGACTAAATGATTTTCCACTTTATCTACATACAAATGTAGATACACTTTCTCTAAATTATACCTTTCTCATACTATCCCTAAAGTGTGAACACGAAGTTAGTTCATAAGGCTATTGAGACGTGAAGAATTGAAAAAGTAGTAGACATTTCAGTCAAGACCTTTATAGAAATCTTTAAAAAACTTTTGATTTGATTTGTGGAAATAATTTTTTTCTTTCTCGCACCCCTCGGTTAGAGAAAGTATTGATATCGTAAAAAAAAAACCTTGAAATTTTGATAAATATCGACGTTTCATGGCCCCCTGAAACAGAAAAATATATTTTAGCGATGCCGCCTGTCTGTGTGTTTGTATCTGTGCATAGAGCCTAAACCATTTCATCGATCAAGCTGAAACTTGATATCTAAGGTTGGATAGGGTTCCCCAGAGATCTTTTTGGAATTAGATATACAAACCTAAAATTAAGGGTAGTTTACTTAACGACGTTACCTACTTGACGAATTCGAAGGGATTTTATGAAGCGGGTTGCATATTAACTTAACGCACTCAAGCATGAAATATGTGGCCTCTTCTGACAGTTCTTACCCCCTCCATGACTACCCTTCCCCTCTTTCGCAGATTAGCGTTTTGTAACTTAGTCAGAAGGGTACAAACTCCACTCGCCATTCGGTAAGACCGACAGGTCAGCCTTTCAGTGATAGATTCAAATTAACCATTTCTCGTGCTGATAGCTAAGTGAACTATATTAAGGCACTAGAGTGACTAGACAGATAGTTTACAACCTGGGAGTAGCGACCCCATTCTTGGTCATGACTTTTATCGGGTGGAACACGTTGCTTGTTGAGATTATAATGTTATGTTTACTTTTTAAATTGATTACTATTTTAGGAAGGTGCAAAATTCAAATACAGTAAAAACATATTAGTTACTAGTTAGGTTCCTTTTGGTTACCTAGCTCAGACTGTTGCTTGCTTACTTAGTTTGCTGGAGGAGTCTCGTGTTTAGGCGAGAGGCGCTGCTATCATAGCTTTCAAAATACCCACTAGGCTCGTTGATTAACTTTTGAAACATCTTAGTCGCATTCATATAAATAATATAGGATAATATAGTTTATAGGAATTTTATCAAACACGTGGGCTTAACGGCACGCTAGTTTGGTTTAACTGATGAGGTCAGGATTCATATTCTGACTGGCGGTTATGGGATTGATTTTCCCTAAATAATTTTCCACTCTCCCTCCTTGCAACTCCGGGTATCCGGGCAAACTTAATCTTAATTCAACCTTTTTCGTCCATAACACATTAGCGAAATTAGTACACATGTTTATAACCCAAACGCATAGTAAGATGTGGTGCTAAATTTTTTATAGCCTTGATTAATAAGAATATTATAAAATTAAAATTTAAAAACCAGGATATTAATACTTGTAGGCCATCAAGGGGTCGCGATGGTTTCAAAGACCAACATTGATTTCAAACCTGGCTTAATTTGGAAACCACTGAACTAAACTCGCATTTCACCCACACGTAAGTGTTCGAATTATACAAGTGAATTGGGTATTTTCCTAGTCATACTCATCAAAATGTTAGTGATGGATGTTATCATTTATCAATATATTTTATGGCTAGGAGATTTTAAAATGTGGCTTGATCGTCGTTGTAGATAATTCTCGACAATTAGCCATGGTCAAACTATTATTTAAACTATGAATGAAAACCTGAGCTTTGTGTCTGAAATTTTCGAGCTGTCGTCTGTTTTACATTGCGTGAGAAAGAGAAAACCCTTCGGGTATTTCTTTTTCTCTTAATACTTGATAAGACATTGTGATATACTTTACTATTTTATGCGAATTATTAATATATGTCAGGCTATATTAAATTTCGTGTGATGAATGGTTACTAAAATACCTTTATAAATTTATGGAGCAAATAATAAATAGCGATAGGTCGTCTCGCTCTTAAATTGCAGTAGATGCGCTTATAGACACCTACGTCTCTTTCTATCTCATTGGTTTCCTCGTTAACGCTATCCTTTTTTTAACCAGAGGAGGTGCAATTATATAGCTTAAAAATGAAGACAATTACTCATACGAAATAATCACCCATAATGTATTATAAAAAAATTCACTGATGCATCTAGTGAACGCAATATATATACTAAAAAAACCAATTCTTAAACCACATTTTTCACCCAAATTATGAAAATTAACATTGTTCCTTAGCTTTAAAAGTCACATATAAATATCACGCCATAAGTATATTTTCACTAGTGTGGCAAAGACAGTAATTTTATGGTGGTTGTAATAATTGTGGTGAACATCGCCTGCAAAATCTTACATGGGATTTGAAACAAATTGAATAACTTCCATACCTCTTAAAATGTTTATAGGAAAATATGAAAACGTTGTCTTGTAGAAACTTTTTTATTTTGATTATAAATGAGCGAGTAAAGCATTGCTGCCATTTACATTAATAAAATTCTTGCCAGAATTTATCAAAACCGTCTCATTTCTTACTAGATTTGGATAAATTAAAGCTAGATTTTGAATAATTATTTTTTAACATAGTGGCTAAAGTCTGTTGCCAAATAAAATAAAAGATTTCTCTCTTTAAAATTATAGAAGTCAATACATGCTCTAAAATATATTGACCCGAAAAAAAATCTTACGTGTTAAAAAAGGTTGCAAATTAATTTTCTAATATGCACTGCAATCTTTAAAGAGAATGAATACTTCGTTTTTAAGAAAATACTTAAACAGGCCACTTGAAAAGAGAATTAGAGCACTAATGACAAAGTTATTTTAAATTCTCATATATCGATTTGATTACAAATGAATTTTTGAATCATCTTCAAGGAAACAAAATAAAAACTATGGTGAACAGTGATAATATTAATACAAAGATAGTCAATATCTATAAATAACAGTGAAATAGAGTAAAATCTTATCAATGATGACTGCAAACAATTTGTTTATATTTTCTAAAAGGTGCTCCTAATGTCCATACGTTTAACTTCTGTTCCCCTGGCCTAAAGTGTATAATCGAGCAGGACTGGCTGATTTAGGATACGAATATCCTCTTAATTGGAAATCATAAATAATTTATAACGCTATGCTTTTTAATATTCTATGTAATGTTGGCAGCCTTATATGAGTCTACGAATTTCAAATAATTACTTAAACTTATTTAAATAATTTGATTGGATTTGTCTGCACTCTAGTATACAAGTAGTAAGTTAAGAAGATTCCATCCTGCTGCCCTCTACCAGAATTGTGACAAAGCTTTTACGTTAAACGTTCCTTCTGTTAAAACTCAAGTCGGCCATTTGTGGATACAATTCAGGATTTTCACAAAAGCAGTTTATTACAAAACTATCGGAATGGATACCATTCCGAGGGGGTACGATTCAGGTTTTGGGGGATATAATTCCAGTGGATACAATTCAGGATTTTCACAAAAGCAGTTTATTACAAAACTATCGGAATGGATACCATTCCGAGGGGGTACGATTCAGGTTTTGGGGGATATAATTCCAGTGGATACAATTCAGGATTTTCACAAAAGCAGTTTATTACAAAACTATCGGAATGGATACCATTCCGAGGGGGTACGATTCAGGTTTTGGGGGATATAATTCCAGTGGATACAATTCAGGATTTTCACAAAAGCAGTTTATTACAAAAGTATCGGAATGGATACCATTCCGAGGGGGTACGATTCAGGTTTTGGGGGATATAATTCCAGTGGATACAATTCAGGATTTTCACAAAAGCAGTTTATTACAAAACTATCGGAATGGATACCATTCCGAATGGATACAATTCCGCTCCCCCTTCGTTTTCGGCTACGCCTCGTCACCCGAGAATGCAAGTGTTCTATTTCCCTAAAGTGTTAAATTTAAGATATTTGGTGTTTACTTCTATTTAGAATGCACATGGTTCACCTGCAGTGAAACTGAGATTACTAGTGATATCTATTTCAAAATTCAGACATACATTTATTTTATCTCCATTTTCCTTGACAATATTTTAGTTTGTAATTGTTATATCTCCATCAGCCAATCATAATATTTGAATTAGCTGTTTACAAGAAGATGAACCATTTGCATTTTAAAACCTAGATGCATCTTGTTGGTTTGCATTTGTGTTGGTCTTATTAAATTTTAAAATTAATATATGTGTGAATAGTATATAGTTTACTATATATTAATTCTTATATATAGGTTTATTGTGTTATAAAACCAAAGTTGAGCGAGTAAATGTGTTAATGTACAAATATGAATGGCAAAAAGAAGCAAGGATATTACAACTTCTTGATGACACTTTATCTTCCGATGACAGGTTAGTTTTGTCTTTAATGTTTTAGGCTAGTCTATTCTATGAATCTTAAGGTAATAGTTACTAAAATCGTAATATAATAGGTTATTAGACATAGTTTATTTAATTTTCAAACATTGTGTGTTCAATCACATATTTCTGTTTTGGTATGAAAATAATATTTTAAAAATCATCCCATCTGAAATATATAAAGCTTTTTCTTTGTCATTGCAGCTCAAATAAATCTAAACAAGACATTGACAAGGATTAATTCTACATGCCAGCTTTTAATTCATCCGACAATGATAGTGATGAGGTAGAAAATGTATGGGATGAACTAGTTTCTGATCTTCACACATTGAAGCCAATTAGTTCCAGTAGTGACTGTCAAAGTGAAGTAGTACAAGAGGAAGTGTATACCAGTATTTCAACTACTGGTATTGACTCTCAAAGTAAAGTAGTAGGTCTACTAGATGACATGAGTACTGGTTTTACAACTACTGATATTGACTCTCAAAGGGAAGAAATAATAGATGAAGTGGGTGTCAGCATTGCAACAAATGACATTCAATCTCAAAGTTAAGTAGTTACAGAGGGAGTGGGTGTCACCATGGTAACTAATGGTATTCAATCTCAAAGTTAAGTAGTAACAGAGGAAGTGAGTGTCAGCATTGCAACTAATGAATGGTATTGTCTCTCAAAGTGAAGTAATAATAGATGAAGTGGGTGTCACCATGGTAACTAATGGTATTCAATCTCAATGTTAAGTAGTAACAGAGGAAGTGGGTGTCAGCATTGCAACTAATGGTATTGATTATCAAAATAAAGTAGTACTAGAGGAAATTATTATTATAACTGATAGTATTGACTATCAGAGTGAAGTAGTAGTAGAGGAAGTAGGTAATGTAATTTCTGACATTTAAGCTAATACAAGTAATATGTTTACTGATAATGAATGTGAGGTAGTGGAGGAAACGATCCCATTGGAACTCACAAGAAAGAGTGATCACAGTAATACCACAGCAAATGAAAATTTAAATGGGAATAGAAAAAACGAAAAGTAAGTAAACAAAAATGGAAGTCTGAAGTCAGGAAGAAGAATGTGCAATGTGGTGATGAATACATTGATAGGAAGGGCAACTTAAAGCTGCTCAGGGAAGTGAAGAAGACTTGTTCATGCAAATCTAAGTGCTACAATAAGATATCAGATAAGACGAGAAAACAGATTCATGATGAATTCTGGAAACTGAATGGTGATAACAATGAGCCCTCCTTAACCAAAATAAAACATAGAAGGAGGCCCAAATGACAAAATAAAAAAGGGGTGGAAAAGGGGGCAATAGGAGTGAGTGGTTGGAGTTCTGACTTTTGAATATCTGAGGACGAACATTTGAAACTCAGAGCGCGCAACTCACACCAGTTGCGGGAATAATCAATAGACGGCCTTCCTCAAAGTTTTAAAAAATTTAAAATTTAAATTTAAAATTTAAAATTTAAAAAATAATATATATATATATGTGTTCAAAAGAAAAGATTGGGAAATACACATTCACTAACTAAGGGTATCATGTCAATTTAAAGTAAACTTGAAGGTATTTTGTTGATATTTATTCATAAATATATTTAATTGAATATAAGAGTATAAAAATATGAATAAGCATGAGACAATAAATAGAGAAGTTAATGAAATTATTCTGATAGCCGTAGAGTTATAACACAACTATAATATAGTTGGATATTATCCATTATGAATTAGAATGCTTGGAGTAAAGAACAATTTTAAAGTTAAATACGGGCCAAACTCAAAACCATAACATAAACAAAAATTAATAATGATAACAATACTATTTCTTTCTGCACTGGTCAGTTTGCAAATTTAAATAATCTCCGCAAAAAGACAATTACAAAAATTATATCTCTCTTAACAATTTATCAAATGAGTCCATAACTTCCCTCATTATTTCCTACTCCTATACATATCACCCTAAATTATTTGCATAATCATAGTAAGTTCAATAGATCATTCCAAGAATACATATTTATTATTAGCGAAACCTGTTTCATTACCCAATAATTATCTAAGAAAACTTTCCGAGCAAAATACCAAGATTAGCCCTTAATGTAAGTTTCTTTCCTTTATTAATTAGATAAGAAGCTATCATCAAACAAATCGATATTTCCAAAATAATCCAAGTATCAACATTTACAAAAATCTAAGTATCGATAATCCCACAAAAATCTAAGTATCGATATTTCCACAAAAATCTAAGCATCAATATTTTCACAAAAATCTAAGTATCGACATTTCCACACAAAATTCTAAGTATCAATATTTTCTAAAGTTTCTAATTGATCTTTATCAGAAAAATCCAAATATCAATATTCACCTAAAAATCGATATATTTCATCCTTGACAAAACTTAACATCGTCATGAGATTTACACGACATATAATTTACCCACTTCAAATATTTTAAATATGGCCGAAACGATAATTTTGAAAAGTTAAAGACAAAGAATATTTATATAAAATTAATGTTAAGCCCAAATTGAATTTGTTCTTACATTTTATTAACATGAAGACTCAGCTTCTTACTCCCCCAATTAAGCCATGACCAAGCGTGACGACAAGTTGCCCCGTCACCATTATATATACAAGAAAACCCAGAGAACATTGGAGAACGGGATTTTAGGAGGGGGAAGACCTATGGATCACCAAGGAAGGGATGCGCATGACCACAATTGCTTCCACTATATTCTCCGCGGAACTGGAGCTTTCTAGAACAAGGTAGAACAGTCTATCTTCACTATTACGCTTTTTGGAACACTTTCACTACGCAGCAAGTGGGCGCAATTTGAACTTTGAGGCGAGTGGCTGGTCTTTATCGCGTCTCGGCTAAGCTCGGTTGTGTTATTGTGATTGCAGATAATCGAATTCTGACAAACACTGATCTAACTTTGTTAGTCGCAGTTTTAATTGAGTTAGTGAGCTTTGTTGAGTATCAAATGTTTGAAAATACGCTTTAAATCTTGTGACTCTAGCTTTGACTTGTCCCCTTCTTGATACAAGGCCCTTTATATCTATGTCTGTGGCCATGTTGAAATAATAAAGCGTTTAAAAACAAGCAAAACTACAATAATAGAGACGTGCTATAATGAAAGGAAAGGAGGAAGGTAGTTACAATAGATACAGGAAGGGATTAAATTGTACTGGACTCACTTATTTGAAGAGACTGGTTTCTTGACAAGACACATCTGAAGATCCAAGTTCCTTGTTGACAAAAGGTATTTCCGAAACCTGTATCTTTCCAGCGATTGTCTTTTAATCTTTCACAGAAGGTAGCGCGGCCCTACCCCAAAGCTCCTATTTTGAGGTTCTGCGAATCCTTGAAAAGAAGTTTCAAACAAATCGCGAGGAATAAGGCACCCAAGTCACACACTCTCACAATGCACCGAATAAAAACTGCTATATTTAATTAAATATGAGTATTTGTTTGAGCATTTGAGCTGCGGAAAAACAAACACTGACTCGCTATCAGGCCCGGAGGACCAAAATTTTTAATTGTAATAATATTTACCATTACAACTAATAAGTTTTCTCATACTGTATTAGTGCGAGGTGTTCTTGACAAATTGAATGAGTATGTCTACTCTCGAGTCGAGCTAAACAAGCATTGTCTTTTACAAGTGGAGTGACAAGGACCCCGTTAAGTCTTGACACTGTTGCCAACATAGAGCATGAAAATTAGTAACACATACTAAGCCAAAGGTCCTGGGTTCGATTCTCGTGTCCAGGTGTTATTTTTATATTCTCAGAATATAATATCTAGATGTGAGTAAATCCTCACTAAAAAAATAAATAATATCTTTGGCTGTATAATTCTTAAATATGCGATCCCTTACAATTATTATAATAATTCTACAAGTGGCAGCAAAAAGCCAACTACCAAGTCAAGGGTGTTTGCGTTATCTGATAGCTCGCGATCTTAATAAAAATCATACATTTGTTGAAGAAAATTTCCTCACATCCATCACAGACTCTGCCTTAAAATATGAGTGAAGAATGAAACTGGGCACGGGACGAGTCCTGGATAGCTCAGTGGTAAGAGCATTGGCGTACTAAGCCAAAGGTCCCGGGTTCGACTCCCGTGTCCAGGTGTCATTTTTCAATTTTCAAAATATATTAAAAAGACTAATTTGGATAGGGATTGTATATCTATCAAGGAAATACTCTCGCATTTGCGAGCAGTGAGAGTGGAGACTCATTTGGTAAAAACCACCTCGCTACACTTGATCATGATTTTAACCTCAATCGCTCTGCCACCAGCAATCTAGTATAACATTAGAATGACTCGTAGATCATGCGGCTTCTTAAGCAGGCGAGAAACAAATCACGAACTATTCCTAAGAGGGAATAGTTATTCTCATCTCTATTCAACATACTAAAGGAACACACTAAGAATTTAAAAAAAAATCTTACTCTAAATTTTTTTCACACGAGGTTAACAACCGTTCGGAATATAACACTAAGTACTAATTATACTTATGGGCTATGGATAATCGAAGATGAATTTAGAGTATGTATACCCACATTTGCGTCGAGCGAGAGTGAAAAGCCATTTTGGAAAAAGTATTCTTTGTACACTCGACTGGGATTTAAAACACGATATTATTTTCATTGGCAGTATATTCTATTGCGGGAGTGACGCCTTATATAATGTGGCCACAGAAGCGGATATACTCACATTTAGATCCATCTAGTCCAGTGGTTCCCAACCTGGGGGGCGATCGCCCCCAAGTGGGTGATTTGGGTTATCAGGGGGGCAATAAATAAGTGGGGGGCGATTTGGTGGTAATGAGTATTCAAAGGGGCAAAAATTAAAATAGTACTGTACATTAGAAGTTGCCGGGTAGCACGAGTCACTGGCTATTCTCAGCTGGCGAGCTTACTCCACTCACCATTCTCCACAGTCCCCACCTGTTGTTGCTCAGCGCGGCTGACTGGTGACTCAACCCCTCCCCCTCCTGCCATCATAGCACACTTGCCACAGTCTTCACTAGCCTTTGTGTGCCTCACCATCAGTTTTTGTGCGTGTCTTTTCTGTTTTTGTGCGTTTGTTTTGAAGTGTAGAAGTTCATGCACAATGGATTCAAAAATGAAGTGTCGTCAATACTCAGCTGAGTATTTAAAATTCGGTTTTATTGCGTCACCGCAAAAGTTGCAGTTTCCACATTGTCTTTTGTGCGATAAAACATTTACTAGTAATGAAGCCATGAAGCCTTCGCAAATGAAAGATAATTTATCAAGAATACACAGTGATAAAGTGAGTAAAGAAAATAGTTATTTTCACCATCTCAAAGTTAAAGCTGATAAACGGCCTAATGTGAGGAAATTATTTAAAAAACGAGTAACCGATCTTGACAAAGGTCTTCTTGCTTCTTACGAGGTGTCTTTATTGATCGCTAAATGTGGTAAACCTCACACAATTGGCAAAACTCTTGTTTTACCGGCTACCAAAAAAATTGTTGAAATCATGCTAGGTGAAGGCCCTAGTAATAAGATAAGTCAATCGGTTCCTTTGAGCAACAATATTGTTTCCAGGCGAATTGACGAAATGGCCACGGACGTTGAATCCAAACTCACCAATTTGTTGAAAAAAAGTAAATTTGCATTGCAGATTGACGAATGAACTGTGATTGATAACAAATCAATTTGATTAGCTTATGTGAGGTTTATCAATGAACAAAAGGAAATTACCGAGGAAATGTTGTTTGCTAGAACTTTGATCACTAATACGAAGGGACCGTCTATTTTTAAAGTGGTGCAAGATTATTTTGAGGAAAAAGAGATTCCCCTAACAAACGTGTGTGAGCGCTTGCGCAACAGACGGTGCTCCTGCCATGTCAGGTCGTCATGCTTGGTTTCTAGCCCACCTTAAGAAAGAAGTGCCAGAGGTCATCACTATTCACTGTGTCATTCATTGTCAAAACTTAGCTGCGAAAAAATTGAGTGGTGTCCTGCATGAAACCCTACAACTGGTTATTATTGGTGTCAACAAGATTAAAGCTAATTCCCTCAATGACCATCTGTTCCGACAACTTTGCCATGAAAATGATGAGGAATTCGAACGCTTGCTTCTACATACGGCCGTGAGGTGGCTTTCCAAAGGAAACTTTTTCCACCGTTTCTTCGAATTATTTGACACGGTTACTGAGTTTCTCGAGACGTCTGATCCTGTTTTAAGTGAGATTCTGAAGCAACGCAAGTTGGAACTTGCGTACCTTACATATATATATATTTTTTAAATGAACGAAGTCAATATAAGGCTTTAAGGAAACAAGATGAACCTTATCAAGGCCAAAGAAATTATTTCATCATTCATTGCCAAGTTTGATATTCACAAGGTAAATAATGGCCCTAAAGATCTGATTCAGTTTCCGACCCTTAAAAAGGGTTCAGTGTCAGATAACGAGACTCCTGAACTCCCAGAAGACAAAATCCTAATTTTTACTGATCACCTTGACCTGTTAAAAACTGACATGGAATCAAAATTTGAAGATTTGACCAAGTTACAGATTCCGGATTGGATTCTAGATCCATTCTCGGTTGAAACAGTGGATAAGCTTGATAACTCTTTGCAGACAGAGTTTCTAGATCTGAAGTATGACTGTGAGGCGAAAATAATTTTCAAGCAGAGCGGTTACGAGTTAGGCTGGGTGAAGCTTATGGAAACTTATCCACAACTGTGGGGAAAAACTGAACCACTTCTCATCTCGTTCCCGTCAACTTATTTAGTTAAAAAAGGATTTAGTTCTGTTGTTCAGCTCCTCACAAAACAAAGAAATAATTTGGACATTATCCTCAAAGGAGACTTGCACCTGAACTTGACGAACATAAAGCCGGATATTCAAGCTTTAACTGAAATCCACCAAACACAAGGTAGCCATTGAAAAGGTAAAATAAAACAATAACAAAGTTTTCCAACTTTCATTTATTTTTTCTAATTCTAATTGTCAACATTCTTAATTTTTTCCAAATTCTAATTTAAAAATGAAAACATGTACTCCTGTTTTTTAAATGTACATCAATGATCTTAGTTAATTATTTCACTTCTTTGTTCTTAAAAAAATCTGTAAAAAATGTATATTTTTTATTTTTTTTCTATTTTATTTAAAGTGACCGGATAAAACTGCTTTGGTTGTTTTTATACACGGTAGTAAAATTGTTTAAAATAATAAAATGGCTTTTTTATTTACACTTTACTTCAAATTAAAATTAGGCATACAATGGTATCTAGGGTTCTCATAGGTCTATCCCGAGGAATTTTTGGAATTTGATATCCAACCCTAAAATTAAGGGTAGTTTACTTAAGGGCGGAAAGAGAAAATATCAGTTTTATCAAAATCGGCTTTAACAATTTTGATTAAATTTTATTTCTAAGCTTTGATCAATATTAAAACCCAAATGGCTACTCTAAATTTTTCGTGAAAATTAATTTAAGGGTTCCTTTCTTATGCGTAGATTCTATTTTTTTTATTTTAACCTTTTGGGATAGCTGGGCTTATCCTGCCTACCCTGACACCTCGCTGCTGATAGAAAACTTTAACTTTTGTGGACGTTGAGTTTTGAAAAAACGCTCCTCAATTAATGCTATATTATAGGTTCACTGCTTGTGTTACACTTTCATGTTAGAATCATCACATAGAAAGAGATGTTTTGCGAGCGCAACCTGTAGCTCGTAGAACAAACCCACAACATTTTGTTTTGGATATTGCTTCTGGTATCCAAATCTGGAGATACGGCAACAGTTGAAAGCCCATTACAAAGTAGAGAACTCGTTTTAATAACGGGGTTTGATTATTTTAATTATTCATCTGATGGCTATGATTATAATTATGACAGTTAAAATAAACTGATTAAGAGTCATCTTCACTTTTAAGCTAATGGGTCCGAGGATCAAAAGATGGAAGGTATGGGGGCCAAACTTGGCTTGCTGATAAAGATGTAATACCAACAAAGAATCCCAACAAATCACGACTAGATTGAGGTTGAATCACCAAATAAAATATATTAATTGGGTTTGTTATATTGGAAGGGTGAAAAAACAACATTATTACTATATTTTATTCTTAGAAAATATTTATTTGTATACATTTTCCCTTTGGCTACATATGACTGTGTGATGTGATAGGAACATTTGGTTTAAGAGCTGATCATTGTTAATGAAACAGATTCACAAGAAGGTCTATAACAGTGATTAAAGTTCTAGGTATATTGCTAAGTAATCATAAATGTAGGGCCTATATAATGTAAGTCTACTAAGTACTAAGTCGTTTCTAAAATAATTTCAAATTTACCAACCATTTAAATTAATACTATTGACATTATTAACATACATATGCATCAGGATAAGTATACACTAACATATTTAGGCTCTTACAGTTACGCAAAATTGTAACAAATATGTAAAATTGTATAAAAAATATCGTAATTTAAGACTAGTTTTTAAAAAATAATTAAATCTCTATTAATATATATGTCATAAATATGACCTAAATACATTATTTGTTTTGTTCATCTTTTCTTGGCTCGGTACAAAATACAAACGTAGCCTAAGATATGAAATATGACATAGAGTACACTCATACCCAAAATATCAAGCCAAAAATTAGAAGACTTAAAACCGTACTTTTGTAGGACATCTTCTCCGTCCATCAGGCAGGGTGTATCAGGATCGTTCAAGCATGCTAGAACAAAACAATGAAGAGGAATTTTAAAATCCTATCTTACATTCAATTGACTGGGAAATTAGATATACGATTACAATCAAACCAGAAAACTGATCATATTGAGGTTTTATGCCTTCTTCCCTTTACAACAACGAAATTATGAATGAGGAAATAGTAGTTCAAAAGGGATTGCACATCTATGGCATGTTGTAAAGTTATTTTAGGAAAATATTTAGCTTGAAAAGGAAATTAAATTTATTAATATCTGTGATTGTACTTACTTATGTTAGTTACGCCCGCCCACTGTACAATTGACATGGCTTCGTTAGAATACATTAACCAGGAGAGAAAACGAGTCCAACCAATGTAGCTGGGTAAAGTGCTGTAACAGACAATATTGAGCAATTATGAACATGAGATTTTAGTATAAATTGAAACATTAAGCAAGAATAGCGTTTGATAAATTGGTTTAGTAAGTTTGAAGTTTTAAGGGAGTAGGACAAAATTGGAATTGTGATAAGTGTTTGAATAATAATATTATTATGAACCATCCTAGCAAGCAACAGCGCAATTGGATGTCCAAAATAACATATAAGGGGCAGAAATAGGCAACAAGAGTGAGCGGCTGGAGTTCTTGCTTAGAATGCCTGAGAATCTACATAAGAAACTCAGAACACGCAGCTCACACTAGTTGCGGGAAAGTTAGCTGACCGTCGTCCTCAAAACAATCTTAAGTGTAAGCATGAAAAAATTATACATACGGACATCAGGACCTAAAGGTACGATTACATTAAGGAAAATTGAACTCATTTGTTGGTATTTATTGCAAACTATCATAATTAATCATGTAAGTAACGATATATAGATATTCTATAAGTAAATAACAAAATATTGTGATATTAAATATATATATATATAGCCGAGCAGCATGATTAAAAAGAGTTTTACATGATATAAAATCATAGAACCACAACAAAAATTAAAGTAGAATGTAAAAAAAAATTAATACGATAGAAAAGAAAAATAATACCTAACTATCTCCATTACATATGGAACTGACTAAAAGAATAATGCGACTCTCGCCAAACAAAAATATTGTCCATTATAAACCTATCTTCATAACTCATAACCAGATATATTTAACTTTCCTCAACATTTCTAACCTTACAATATGTATATTTCCAAATACATCAAAAAGATTTAATACATTTTGTAACTAAGTTCAAATAGCATAATATTTTAAATTTAAGTAAACTCGTTTCAATATATTTGTAAAAGGCAAAATTAATGTATGTCAACGAGAATAATTCATTAACATTAGTCCTCATATTACAATTTGTCCTTTTCAATAAATATCACAAGTTATCTTTACGATTAATCGATGCCCAATTAAAACAATATACAATTAATCGATATCCAAAGAAAACATTTAAGATCATATTGATATATACCAGAATAATCGACTTTAAGTCCAATATTGACATAAGTTAATATTTTTCATAAATCCTCATTTCTGAAATACTACTAATTGCTGAAAAGGTAAATTTTGAAAGTATAGAAAATACTTACTTAAAAAGTTTGAAAGAATTACTTATACGAAATGGAATTTAGATCTTACATTTTGTGATACTGAAGCCAAAGCTTCTTACTCCTCCAATCGAGTAAAGCCCAAGAGTGCCGACAGGCAGCCCTGCTGGCACTATATATGCAAAAACCCAGAGAACATTCGAGAATAGGAAAAAGGGGGGGATATATGGGTAATAACAGGGAGGGGACGCACGCGGCAATAATAACGTAAAGAACACACTCCAACCAACTGGACTCTATGAGAACACTTCTCTTTACTGTCTAAGCTCTTTGGACTGTATAGTAATGGCGCACACTGGTGGGCGCGGTTTGAACCTTGCCGGCCGCGGTCAGTCTATCTCGTGCTGTTACTAAGTTCACTCGTGTTGATGTGTTCCTCTGCGGCTCGTAGTCCAAGGCGCGTGGACGGTGAAATAGGGTAAGTTGTATTTTCTTCTTCAACTTTACTATCTACTTGTAGCCAAATGCTACAATTATATAAACTATTCAAAAGAATGGCTATGCTTGGTACATAGTCCTCTCTGTTTAGTGGTTCAGATTATTTAAGTTATAGGCACATACATAAATCTAGGACTATATTATATTAGTTTATTTCCATCGAATAATTTTATTTAAAATACAATTTATTTGAGGATACAACGAAGATGCTAAATACTCTTGAACTTGAATCAGGCCACCCAACATTCCCTTTTACACAGATAAAGACTGACTTACCAACAAAAAATATATTATTATTAATTCACTCCCGAACAAAGACTCTCCTTTCCATTTATTCCTTGTTGTAGTTTCTGTGATAAGTCAATTTCAGGTTGAACGTATTTTTTATCATCCCACGCACTAATCAATAGTAAACAATCATTAAAGAACTTCCCGTGTTTAAATCAATGTATAATGCTCTAACCGAACATTTCTATGATTAATTTGGCAAAATTACAAAATAATAGTTTAGGCTTACACTTGATAGCAAAGTAGAAGTTAAGCCAAACCAATTTGGAAATACCGTGACCCGCAACAGCCAACGGCGAAGAAAATATATGAACATTGAATGCATCTAGAAAAGTGGTTCCCAAACTGTAGGTCACGAGACAATATTTGGTGGGTCATGAAAAAGTTTGAAATGTATTTCGTATTTATAGGAAAATATAAGTTTATGAAAAAATTGGAAAGTGAAAAAACACAGACACAAAAAAAAATATATTTTCCTTTATCATGTTCATTAAGATTAAACGGGCCACAAAAGTTGGCCTGTATAAAAATTGGTCACAGTTCTAAAGTGGTTGAGAAGCAACACACTAGAAGCTATTAGAGTTTTATTAATCTTAACTAAGATCAAGGGTTTAAATAATTTCGGTGATATAAAAATATTGTGTCAAAAGAAAAAAATACAATTTAGCAGAGAGTCTTAAAATATATTTATTTATTAATCTTTAAAAAAAATGCTAAATATATGTAAATACTTCACATTGGTTAATGGAAAGGCTAAGTTTAATGTAATAAAATGTTTAAATAGCAGACTTATTCGAAGACTAGAGCTATTTTGAGGAAATCATATTTTTAAAAGCTAGCTAATTAAAGGTTTTCAAATATATATACATAATATATAGCCTGTACTAAATTTACCACAAATTTATGTTTGTAAGAATTTGTTTTACATTATTAGTAGTTAGGGAGCTAAATGTTTGAAGAAATCTTATTTTATCATTATCCAAAGAATTATGCCTTTGTGCTTTGGCGAACCAGCAATGGTACCTTTGTCAGCTCAAATCCTTAGGAACATCAAATCATTGTGGGTATTTCCTTTGTGTGTTCACCAGTTTCAGAATCGTCATTGTGAAGTGAAAGGAAGAGGGGGATGGGGTTGGGGGCATCACTGCCGCAATCATCCCCTTGGGGCACTGGACCCTCACCCTCAATGTGTGACAGGACTTACCTTGCTCCGGTGAGGAGTGGTTCACTCACATCCAATGTACGTGCGGTGTGACAAATATGACACAAAATTGACAGGGTTGCACATGATTACTTTACTGGGGAAGATCAAACAGGGTCCTTCCTATTCCTGTAGGGTAGGGTGACCAAAAGTACTGGAAATCCGGGCTTGTCCGGGATTTTTCACAAATATTCCCGGCGTCCCGAAAAATAGTTTTGGGATGTTCAATTGTCCTGGATTTGCAATTTTCGCATATAACTCAGTACATGTTAACAATTTTGTTTACTTCAGTCACTATTGGCCATTCCATTAAAATTTCAAACTGATTGATATTGTGTGGCCTTCATTCTAGGGAACAAATCTTTTACCACAGCACCATCATCCACATCCACACGGTAGTGATAAGTGTGTTTATGAATAATTGTTTATGTATCTATTGCTATTCATTATTGTCTTTTTGTGATTGATATTGATTACAACTATGATAACTCAATTACTGTAATTATTTTGTATTGCTCCGTATAACATTTTAAACTGAATAAACCTATTCTGTATCAGATTGTTAAGATTTTTTATGGTCCTGAATATATTATAATATAGAATGTTGTATTTAGGCCTAAGATAGTACTGATACATTTTTTATAAACCCAAACTATCTAAAAAAATATTGAATTTAAAAATATATATGTGTAAATATTCAAGGGTCAATGAAAACCCTTTAAAAAGCAAATTTTCAGGTCAAAATACAAAATAATTCCCGGATTCCCCGGTTTCCCGGATTTTTTCAATCACGTTTTGTTCACACTACTGTAGGCTCAATGACTTTGTGTACAAAGGTACAAGATTGAACAAATACAAAGTATTACATCACAGGGAAAAACACATCACCTGGAGCATCACAATATGATCTCACTCCAAGATGGAGCCGTGCATGATACATACTACATTATATGTTGTAGCTATGTGTGTGAGTCTATAACAACTTAAACTAAAAACAAGCAATAAGTAACAAATTCCTCTAATATGAATCACTATAAACTCATTGGTTGTGTTCAGAAATACTGTAAGTTATGGGATGCGTTTTAAAAAAAAAGGGTGTAGGTTTGAATAGTGGGGAGAGTGAGAGAAAGGTTCAAGCGAAGCGTGAGCTCTGTGAAAGTAGGAAGGAAGCAGAGGGAATGGTTAGAGTTGAGGAATAGATTCAAACAGGGAAACGTGCTCTCACCTTTTTTGTTCATGGCAGTAATCTGATGTATTGATGAGGGAGGGGGTGGGAAGAGTAGAAGGAAATATGAAAGAAAGGGTGTTTGAGGATGATTTGATGGTGTGGGGAAACGAGGATCTAGGAATGCAGGGACAGTTGGATGTATGGAATGGGGTTTTAGTACAAAATGGAACTAAATTTAATGTAAAGAAAAGCGAGTAGGTGATTACAACACTGAAGGAAAATAGGCACAAAAGGGGAGTAATTGGAGGGGAGTAACTTAAAAGAGTGAAAAGCTTTAAGTACTTGGGAAGTGTGGTGGAGGAAAGATGAGGAAACGAGAAAGAATTTGGGAAGAGAGGGAGGTAAGCGGAGGCCTTTTACAAAAGTGTCAGAATTCTGGTCTATGCCGCAGAAGTGCAAAGGAAGGAAGTACAAGGCGTATGTTCCAATATTGCAGTATGCATCATAAACTTGTGTGATGAAGGAAAGGGATAAGAGCAAGCTACAGGCATGCGAGATGAAATTTCTTAGGTGTAGGCTGGGAGTGTTAAGAATAGACATTGGGAAGAATGAAAGGGTGTGAGAGATAGTGAAGGATGAACCCCTGCAGGATAAGATAGATTGGTGAGATTGAGATGGTATGGACATGTGAAAAGGATGGAAGAAGAGAGGATTCCAAGGAGGATGCTCGAAATGAAGTTGGCGGTTAGGAGGCCAAGAGGAGGACCCAGAGACAGGTGGCTGAAGGGAGTATGGAGGAGTGTGGAGAGGAGTAAAATGTATTTGGCCGGTTTGGAGAAAGAAAGGTGGTGGGAGGACAGAAGTAAATGGAGAGGCTTATGTTCAAGACAGACCCTGCGGGTGTCAGGAAACAGTTTATGATGATGATGGTGATGATGATAACCTCATTGAACTATATAAAATACTTTCTGTACATTTAAAAGATGCTATCGTTTAGCTTCTCTTGCAATAGAATATATTTAAATACCTAAACGTCGGGTGTCTAATTCAAACTACTATTACCGTCCGCTCTTCTCTCAGAGCTCTGTTCAAGGAGATCCGATATTTGGATTTCTAGCTTTATAAATTACACTGCTTGAACTGAAATAACTGTAAACAATAATAATCACTTTTAAAAAAAAGTGTTTTAAAATTAAGGTGTGGAACGAGAGATCTTGCTTGTGTTAACTTTATAAGTGCAGTCCCAGGGGTTAGTAATTATTATTTTATGTTAAACATCTTAGACACAATAATTTGTAAACATTGTAATTTCGAAAACTATTTAAAGATGTTTATAAACTTTTATTTAGAAAAATAGAGTTTAATAAAGGGTGAGTTTGACCTTTAAATACCCCTTTGACAAAGGGTTTGCATATTACCATTATAAGTGGACGATATTAATTAATAATAGTAATCATGAAAGCATATAAATAGTACTCATTTTAAATTCGTATTAACTGAAAATACATTAAATAAAGCTGATATTAATGTGGTGAGTAGAAATCCTTTAAAACTGATTACTTTATAAACGACTATACATGCTTACCTTAAGGCAAATATTTACTAGGCTATATATATATTTTTAGATGAAATACATTAGAATTAGCCTAGCTCTAGAAGGTATATGGGATTTTTACATCGTTTTTAAAATCATCTCCAGAGAACCCAACTGGAGTCTGAATCCCAGCCTCTCATGTGCAGTAGCACATACGATAGCACTAATGTGATTGTGAGCTGTTACCTGATGTTCACAAACATCCCTGAGGTGATCATCAGTACGTAGTCAAATGGGACCAGGAAGGCCATGGCCAGAGCTACAGATTCAAAGGCACTTGAGAAAAAACAACCTGTAGAGAGAGAAAGTACTTTTAAACTAATTAATTTTGCGAGTAATAATTTGTAAACATATTTAAGGTTAACATAAAGAAATAACTTAACTCCGTAGGTGGAAAAGGGTTCAATCTCAACCTGATGCACAGTGTGTTTAGTTATTTTATATATCTCACCAAGGTACATTTTCATAAAATTTACCCTTTTAAACATTTTTTTACTGTGCTATTAAAATTTGTTAAGACATGAAAGAATGGTAACAAGCGCTTACTTTTTTAAATATCGGATTATTTTAAAGCTATAATAGGGTTATGTTTATTTTAATTGCCAAATATTTTCCTTTCCTTGGATATGTATAATACAGTCAGTCATATTGTCTTTATCTTTATTTATCAAATTTATTGATTTGTGTTTAAAGTGTTAGCCTGTACAGATAACTACACAACATTGCATACCAAATTTATATTTTATATATCTATGTTATAGAACCTAGTGTTAAAATTTCATGAAAATTAAAGTTTTTATCAAATATGGAGGGGCATCATGATTTTAGAAAACTACATTGGTTAATATGCCTTTATTTGGAGTGTCACACTGTAAATGACACCTGCTGCGATCATGGTAGATTAAAATAAAATACTAAATACATCTGAAGCGTTTTAACAGTCATGTGACCTTCATATAAGTTGATACTTAAATCCGAGTGGATTAAATTTATAAGAAGATTCTAACTCACCGCAAGCGGTTGACACGTTCATTGTCATGATGGTTATAAAGGCAGTGAAGAGGAAGGCGTGTAAGGTGTCACGCAGACCAGCTAGCCAGTAGGTTAATATAACGAAAACCAGGGGCTCCACAATCAAACCTGGGAACTGTGTGCAGAGAAGTAATTACACGTTACATAGACAGTAACATAGACAGTACTCTATTCTATGGTAGGGTTCTCCAAACCTTTTACTATGCGGGCCACATAATATATTTTACACATTTTTGCGGGTCAAAGTAACGTTCACCTGTTCTTCAAGGAGCATTATTTTTGCCCTTAATGCCTTGACACGTGCAAATAGATCATAAATAAAATTTGTTTTAACATAAAAATTTAAATTCCAGTTATAATATGGCCAGTCACGCCTGTAAAAAATGCCACTTTCCAAGGCCAGTCAGAGTTTGATAAAAGTTATTGACGTTGATACTTCTCTGTGATATATGAATCAATTTATATGTAACAAATTACAGTAGAGCGTCGAAAATCCGGACGTCAAAAATCCGGAGCGTCGCAAATCCGGATCAGCGGTGAGATCAGGTCAAGTCTTGTACAAAAAACAATTAAGGACTTTTTTACCCAGTAAGTTTCCATTAATTACTGTAGATTCTTGTGTTTTTTTTTCTAAAATGTATTGTAGAGTTACTAATATAAATTATATAATGTACATATTATTATTCAATATACTTTATTAAAATATTTTGTGTACTGTATTTTTCGAAGCCTTCAGCCCCTATTTTGCAATACAGTAGACTCCCGAGCGTCATGTATCCTCTAGTCAATACATTACGTATGTATACAGTTATTTAAAGCACATTTGAAAATCCGGACAATTCAGTAATTCGGATGGGTCCCGGTCCCGATCGATCCGGATTAACGACGCTCCACTGTATATTAATAATAATTATTAGTCAATATATTTTTTTAATTAGATAACATCTTTCGGGACTTTACTTTTATCTCTACCTGGAGACCTAGAACTACCTTAAAATTGTCACAGTCAAGCCGTTCTGTTTTAGGTATAAGAAATGACGCTTGCGACTGAAAATTAGGGTTTGCAATTCCGACAGCACTCTAGCTTGGTGTCATGGGGGAAGCACGCGTGCGGACAGAAACTGGACTTGTCAAATAAAGTGCGTGGTTAAGAAAAAACGAATATAAACAATTAATTTGTTTTTTGATACAATCTTGGAACGGGCTGGTTATAGTTTTGTGGCCGGCCAGATGTGGCCTGCGACCCATAGTTTCGTGATCCCTGCTCTATGGCATTGGATAATTATTGCCTTAAAACTTAAGTATTATCTCTTTGCAACTAAAGCTCACAAAATTGTATTAAATATTTGAAAAAATCTCAGAAACCATTGGTTTTATAAAAATATATTTCATATAAAAGCTTTTTATTTTTAATAGTCCTACAATTTTGCAATGATAAGTTATTTAGTATCTCAAATAGTTACGGAGATACGGAAATTTCTGCTTCTGTAAAGTACCCTAAAAGTCATTTTCATGAGAAAATGAAAATATCCAGTTTATTTATAATCTTAATCAACGCATAGATACGAGTTTTAATCAAAATCGTTTGAGCCGATTTTGAGTAAATCGAATTTTTCTCTTTTCGCCCTTTATTAAACTAATCTTAATTTTAAGTTTAAACAAACACACTGACAGAAGACATTGCCAAAATAACTATTTAGGATTCGGGGGGTCATGATACGTCAACATCCATCAATATTTCAGTTTAGAATTTTTTACGGTCGCAATACTTTACCTTTGGTTTTCAAAAAGTTGAAAAATATAAATATTTGCTTATAGCTTGAAAGTTATTTGTTTTATAAAAATATGCTTCGAATAAAATACTTGTATTATAAATAGTTATACATATTTTTATTGATAAGTAATTTAATATTTCAAATAGTTTTGGATATATGATAAAAAATGATAATTTACTCATCACACCAAAGCCCTTAAAATCATTCTTCCGAAATAATGACGTAGACATTTTGCTTGAAATATTTATAAATATTTATAATGAAATTCAATCAAAATCGTTAGAGCCGATTTTGAGAAAATCGACCTTATCTCTTTCTGCCCTTCAGTAAACTACCCTTAATTTTAGGGTTAGATATCCAATTCCAAAAAACCCTCGGGGAAACCCTATGAAAACCATAGATACCAAGTTTTAGCCCGATCGGTGAAATAGTTTAGGCTCTAGTTGAAGGTACAGACAGACGGAAATTCAAAAACCACGTTTCGGATTCGGGGGGTCATGAAACGTCGAGATTAATTAAAATCTCGAGTTCGATTTTTTTTACGATTACAATATTTTCTCAACCTGTAAGATAGCGAGAAAGTAATAATATGGCCTGTCCTTTGAATTTTTACACACAAAGCAACATAACCCATTAAATATTAAAATTCACATATTGAAACGAATTATAAGAACAGTGTCCTGTTCAAAAAACTTTATATTATGGTAATATTTAAGATGCAAATGTATTTCTAATATTAATAAAAATGACTGAACCACTAAATTTACTTTATACATATATATATATATATATATATATATATATATATTATCATTGAGTTGTAGTAGATGTGTGTCTTATATTGATAGCAATTTCCTTTTCACCAAACTTTTTATAATAGTATTCTTGGAAATATTGTAGATGCGTTTCTATTATCAAGAACAATGACTGCTCCACCAAATTTACCATAGCGATAATCTTGGAGATGTAGATGTGTGTCTAATATCTGGTCCAAAGAACTTATCATAGCTTTCATCTTGGTGATGTAAATATGTGTCTAATATATGGTCCACCAAACTTTTCATAGTGATCATCTTGAAGTTGTAGTGGATGTGTCTCAAATATAAAACAAATTCTGGTCCACAAAACTTACCATAGTGATCATCTTGAAGTTGTAGTGGATGTGTCTCGAATATAAAACAAATTCTGGTCCACCAAACTTACCATAGTGATCATCTTGAAGTTGTAGTGGATGTGTCTCAAATATAAAACAAATTCTGGTCCACCAAACTTACCATAGTGATCATCTTGAAGTTGTAGTGGATGTGTCTCAAATATAAAACAAATTCTGGTCCACCAAACTTACCATAGTGATCATCTTGAAGTTGTAGTGGATGTGTCTCAAATATAAAACAAATTCTGGTCCACCAAACTTACCATATTGATCATCTTGAAGTTGTAGTGGATGTGTCTTGAATATAAAACAAATTCTGGTCCACCAAACTTACCAGAGTGATCATCTTGTTGTTGTAGTGGATGTGTCTCAAATATAAAACAAATTCTGGTCCACCAAACTTACCATAGTGATCATCTTGAGGTTGTAGTGGATGTGTCTCAAATATAAAACAAATTCTGGTCCACCAAACGTACCATAGTGATCTTCTTGAAGTTGTAGTGGATGTGTCTCAAATATAAAACAAATTCTGGTCCACCAAACTTACCATAGTGATCATCTTGAAGTTGTAGTGGATGTTTCTCTAATATCAAAAAAAGTCTGGTCCACCAAACTTACCAGAGTGATCTTCTTGGAGATGTAGATGTTTGTATAGAATGTGGTCCAAATAACTTACCAATGCGATCATCTTGGAGATGTAGTATATGTGCGTTGAATAGAGGCCATTGCGATATTCTCTCAGAAACAAGGGCATTTCCTGAGGGAATGTTGCCAGCACTGAGTACATTGGGGAGAAAGTGTTCTCAGACACGAGTATGAATAGGGCTCCTTGAACTGACTGTACTCCCAACTGTGTGTTTTGGATGGAGCCGGTAAAACATAGTCCAGCCATCACCGCTATACCCTGCACAAGACAAACAGATGGACCTCGGTTAATATCAAGACACAAATAACTGTCACGTATATATTTAAAATTGATAAATGTTCTTCCCTTAAAAACTATTAGGCAGATGGAAGAGGGCCTTTTCAATGCACTGTATGTAAATTCCGGAACTATTTCTTGACATACATTAATATTACTAAGTTATTAAATTTGTTATCCCATTTATTTAGTGGTTAAAGTTCATTCAATGATGAAACCTCTCACATAGTGGCAGATAATTTAACATAATGAAGAAATAGAGAGGATTAAATGAGGGTGGCTGCATCTAGCTTTTTTTTTTCAGCACCGCGGCTTAGTACTCGTTCGGGTTTAGCTTTTATCCTTCTTGTTAACATATAACGCGAGAAGGAAATTGAATATACCTCCTCTTTTATCTGAAACACCAAAGATCTAACAGTAGTCTCATTTAGTTAGTATCGTATTTCATAAAGTATATCAAGAATAAATTGTTCTGTTTTATTTATGCGCGTAGACATTTTATATGTTTTTAATGTAAACTTTTAAAGTCTTAGAATGGAAAGAACAATTACTATAACACTCCATTTTTGACATGTGTCACCGAAAGAGATTGCACAGCACTTTGATTTTGACCTGACTCTTGACCCACTAGAATGGGAATACTGGCTATGCTTATCGGGGTAATTTTCAATGAATTTACAAACTCTGGCTATGCTAATATTACATTTTGTAGTTATTAACTAGCCTTATTTTTCTCATAAACAGCTTGAGTCATTTATATCCTTTATGGCAAATTCATTAAAACACACATTTAATTCGTGTCTATTATGCTGATATTCCAGAAACCTAAAACAGCGTCCAGCATAGACCTGTATGAGGAGATTATAAAGTGGAACTTCCCGATTTTAAAAACTTGAAGGACAAGCATATTCACTAAGATCAACAGCAACATAAAGCTTTTGTTAAGGGCACAACCTACTTTCAGGGAAATACACTCACACTGAGGAATTTTATACGATAACAACTGTTTGAATATTTAAAAACCAGTAAACAATCCTCCATTATTTTTGAATTTTCTGCCGTAGCCACATTAAAAATGATTTTATGAATATAATATCTATGTTATTAAAGATTTACTTCGTAATCAAATTACAAGATAACGCGTCCAGTGTCGTGGAAAATAAACTAATTTCATTATTTCATGATTAAAAAAATTATCATAATTTACATAAATGCCAGTGTTTAGTCTTTATTTCTTTATATTTTATTAATTTTATACAAATTTCATTATTGTTTATTTAATTAAATATTTCTTATATTAATTCATTCTTAATTCATATAATTATCACATTTTTCTGTTTACCGCCCTTTTTCAGTAATTTATTTTTGTAAGGGTGGTACATTTTGTTTCTCGTTCTTTTACGCGCGTTTTTTCTCTAGTCCGCAAAGGGTTCCTCTAAAAGGTAGACGTGTGTCACCGCGTGGCTCACAATTAATAACTTATTTTAGTAATCATAATAACCCATCTTTCTCGGAGTGTGTGCGTGAAGTGAACATCAAATAGACTTATGGTTCTTCCAGATTATCATCGCAACCCCAGGTAGGCCTACTTGGGTCACAAACGACGGATCGTCATCAGCAGGTAGGATCCGATTACATCTACTCATGCACACACCAAAATAAATAACTCTCTCTTTCAATCAAGTTAAAAACAGCCAGGCTTAAAATCTTGTAGAAACATGGTGATGTTTTTCGTCTAGATTTTAATATGGCCCATATTTTAAAATAATAAACTACTTCTTAAATAACGTGAGATTTATATACGTCTACGATGCGTTTTAGCGCTCCAGTAGGTGGTGTTCATTAATGCACGCATATACCAACTACATGAATTAATAACCTGACTTGTAAGGACACAAAGATGACAGTGAAAACGACCAAGGGGTCATTCATAAATCCCGCTGTTGAGAAGGTGGGCGAGATCTTAAATCTACATGGTACAACATGGATGGAGAGTGTATGCATCACAGTGTTACATAACACAGATATTATACTCAAATTATAATGTTGAAAAAATAACATTGTTCATGTTAATCATCATCATCATCATCATCAACTGTTCCCAGTCTGTGGCAGGATCAGTTTAGTAAAATGCCTCCATCTTCCTCTATCCTTCCACAATTCTTCATCTTTAAATTGTTTCCATTCTCCTCTCACACTCTTTCTGTTCTTAACGTTTGTAAACATACTTGTTTGTAACTTCCTATTTAGAGTATTATTAAATGTAAGTCTCTCTTTTAGTGTCACAAAAGTTTCCATTTTAAAAATGACATTCACTATTGGTGTGATAGCCGTGTAACATATGTTGGAGTGGAGAAAGGTCAAGCTAAATGTCTACTTGACGTTACATGGGAGGTGACAGGGTCAGAAAAGATAATAGAAAAGCGTTACGTGCTTTAAGGATGATCCCCAAAGGGAAGGCAGATGATTGTGGAGGATACAATGAAATAAAATGACCCCATTAAGGCTGAGGATTGATGGGACCTGAAGAGAGGACTGATGAGCTTAAAGGGAACTATGCAAACTCAAAAACGGTAATTCGCTAAAAATTAGTTAAATCTAGGTTAATATTTATTTGTACGTTAAATTTAGGCTAGAAAATCTTCCTTGAAGATTAACGAGGAAGAATATACCAAATATAGTTAATGTCTGAGGGTTACGGTAGTCATGACTTGATGTAGGCGTTTTTTAAACGGGTCTAATCCTTTGGTATGGACATTAGTATATGGTGGGGTGTATCAAGGCAATTTTACCACGGTGAGGATGTGTATTGTGATGATTACGTAGTTTCCCCTCCCCTCCGGCCCCAACCCCTCCTCCTCCTGCCTCACCACCCTCCTGCCTTTGACCCCCTTTCCAAATATGTTGGTTCTTGTTACAGACATGTTTTTTCCTTGTTCCTAACCTGTAGGGGGCCCTTTCCAGAATTGTTTTTTTAATTTGTACTCATTAGTTATTTATGTATGCTCATTGTTTATTAATGTGTGCTCATTGGTTATCTATTCATTGGTTTTTAATGCCTGGGTAGGATTAGGACGGGGCGTTGGAGTTTTTTTATTTATTTATTGGCATTCAGTGCACGGCATCAGGCGCTCCTCCCCGTGGCATGAGGAGGAACACGGAGCAGGAACCTCTCCTGATGCCTGCGTGGTGTAGAATGGAGTAGTGATGGGCACAATCGAGTAAAAATAATCGAGTAACTCGATTGTGTTGTGTAATCGGGAGTACTCGATTCTTCCGGGATTACTCGAGTAACTTTACTCGGACCGTGTTATTCTTTTATTTTCTCTTTTCTTACCAGATAAGTAAGAATCGACCTTATTGGCTAGACTGTTTGCCACGCTATTTCCATTTAAAAGGTATATTCCCTTAGAGCTCATTTTTCATCAACAGTTTCCGCTGCCACGCAAAAATGACCCTTATGATTTAAACGTTGCACATGCATTCTCAATACAAATTACTCGCAGATGTAAAGTACACAATCGAAAAGCATGCTACTAGTTAAGCGTATCACATTTCCGATTCTTTTCAAAAGTACTCGATGAAAGTTACTCGATTCTTTTTACTCGGCACCTCGGCAGTCTTATTTTCACAATCGCATTGACGAAACTAGATATTGTCTTTCTTAATTATTTTAATTTCTCCTTAGTAAAATATGATTATTTATAAATTGAAACTAATTAGAGTAAGATACAAAACAAAACAAAAAATTGTTTTCACTTTTAAAAAGGTACAATTATTATCAATTTCTTTAACATGAACGTTTAAAGAAAAGTTTATTTTATTAAAAAGAGCACAAAACAATTTTTATTTGTGAGACATTTCTTAAAACGCATACTTTGATATTGACTGTAGATGTAAAGTGAAACATGAAAATAAGGGGGTGGAGGTCAGTGTCGAGTGCCTACTACAGGAAGAGATTATGGACTTGTTATTAGTATCGAATTCCATTGCAAGACTCCCGAGTAATATTGTTCAACCGATTGCCACGGGACGATTCGAGTAGATGATTTGCTAATAATTACTCGAGTAATTTTACTCGATTACTCGATTCTTTTTAAAGAGAATCGAGTAATTACTCGATTCTTAGAATTACTCGATTGTGCCCATCACTAGAATGGAGGGCCTCTTCTCTGCTCGTCCGCTTACCGAGTAGTGACCACTGCGCATCACGGGTAAGCACATTCCCCATCCCCCACCCCCACCCTGCGCCCCTTTCACTCCCGATCCCGCCGCCTGCCGGGGCTCCATAGCTGTAAGGATGTTGATAGGTACCAGTTTAGCTATTAGTTACTTCATACCAAGAACGGTCTATATTTTTCTCAATTATCGAAAACAGATATTGCCTCAGGCTATGAAGAACCATACGTTGTTTTCGGTAAGAAGGGAGGATGGGAAACCACGGACCGTTTTCGATAAGAAGGGAGAGTAAGAAACTATAGACCGATTTTAATACGAATAGCTTTCTGAAAGGTCTAGAACTCAACTGCATTTGCTCAAGAAGAAGTGGAGAAACCATCTATGAAAAAACTTAAACCCCATGGCCGAGATTCGATCCCAGATATTCTCGGACAGCCAGATTGGATAAAACTGACGTTAGTCTGCATGACCACCAATGCAGGTATGGATTATGCTGTTTCTGTTACTGATTTTATTCGTTGGTTTAGTAGTACATCTTACTACCCGTTCGTTTTATACGCATATATACTAATTACACTAATTCTCTATTTTTGGGTAAGGTTGAGTTATTTTACCTCATTTACTGGGGTTGTTTTTCATAAAATGGGTTTTCACTTTACTTTTATGTAGATGCAGATACACTTCTTACAAAACCATAACAACCTCTTTCCTAGCTAACTATTGTGAATATAATGTTATAATATAATATATACTAGCCTAGATGGAAAAAGTGAACAGAAAACCACTCTGAAGATGAACACAGCATTGTATTTATAACGTAATCTGATAATGTACTTACTCACTTACATCGTCTTAAGAACCATGAATTTATTAGTATAATACAGCTATTAAAACCATTATTTTAAATATTAAAATATCCCAAATATTTAACAAAAAATAAAAGCTAGAAATCTTTCAGTGTTGAAATTATTTTAATCACAAAAGACGCATCTTCTCTAACGTATTTTAACTAGATGAAAACTTCCCACGAGTTCCTGAACCAGTTCTATTTTATAACTAAAACTACTTTCGTTAATTTTAAAAGTAACGGATTGGTGGAGAGGGAGGGGTGACGAAGCAGTGCTAAATTGAGCAGTCCTATTAAAAGCCATTTACAGTATAGGGGACAAACAAAACATAAAATTTGTAGAGGTGTGTAGAAGGGGGGGGGGGGGGGGTTTAGGAGCGTATAAAACTACACTAATCGCCATCACTTAACATCGACACGTAGCCTCCTGAAACTGAAATTCCAATTACTAGCTTACCATACAATATAACACAATATAATACAATGTAGACACGAATATATTATTATCAACGGGCGGAGGGAGACTTACCTTTAAGACCATAAATGGGTATAAAAATAAATACAATACTCACATAAATAAAACATTTCTCGTCTTATGATGGTGGATTCCGTGTGAGAGATTACATTTTTATTTGCTTACAATATAAAAAGGTAATAATAGCAACCCTCATCTCGTCCGCAAAACCCCATATAATATGGACAATTAAGTCTTTTGTGACCCTCCTTTGAGTATAAGACACTGACTATCCCAAATTAGAACAATTATATATACGTCAGAAGACTTAAATTTTTAATTAAAGGCATTAATGACATATTATAAAATATTATATCTATGATTCAAATAGAACGATGACTTTTAGGACTTTCGGATGAATATTTGGGTCTTTTAATTGTTATCATAAGGAATAATGTATTGTAAAACCGAGCCAAGGTCATGAATTTTGCAGTTTTGGTAATAAAGCCTTTTTCCAGTCAAAATAATTTAAATCAGGCCTTAGTAGCTACGTTTAGTTCAATTTGATATATATAGTTATCTCACTATTTTAAGAATATCTGTCAAGAGCATGGTGGAATTTGATCAGAAACTTTTTAAATGAAAAGAAAAAGTTATGTTCAAATTCAGCTATACTTATGATAAATATTCAATAAATGTTCAGAAGAAAACTTTTCTATTTTGGCCCAAAAGTTTAACTGTTTTTAAAACTACAAAAATACTTAACTTAATTCGCGCTATCCTACCATACGACCATACTAAGTGAACTATTGTTGTAGTAATTATATTTTTTTTTTACAAAAATGGCAACCTATTAACTATAAACGTGACTTTATATCCATTCCTTACCATAAAGCGTCCTAAAACTGATGTCAAGGTCAATCGATGTGTAAAATACATCCCAGCAACACATTTGTATTAATATTTTTATTATTACTATTATTATTATAAAAGATAGTTTTAAGTTTTAAGTTTTACATTTGTTAAAATATGTCTTAAAGTAGTAATAAATATACTATACATTCAACCATGCTGGTAATATAATTGCAATAAATTGTTAATAGGCCTATTATAATTGTGACATTCTAAAATATTCATACAAATGACTTTGTAACAACCCCATTTTTTTTTTCTTTTAGGTTGCGTCTTACTAAATTTTCAAAAGTAGGTTTTTAATAATCTGCCTTTAAATTAGTTCTACTCCTAAAACAAACACATATCTTGTTAATCACAATAATCAATCTATATTAAATAAATTTTAAACGAAATTTTTCTAATATATTTTTAAACTTTAAAATTTTCAAAAATTAATTATATGGAAACTACTTTGATATAATTTGTTATAAAAAAATAAAAAGTATTCTTATTTATAATAAAAACCATACAACGACTCCCATTTTGAAATAATAAAGGAGAATTAACAACTAAGGCTTGATTTTTTACTAATTGCAATCAACGATAATTTACGGTAGGTATTTATAAATAACTTTCGAGTTATTTAAGGCCAGAGAGTTAGTTAATTTCATAAAAATTTATAACCATTTACTTTTATAAACAATGACATTTTTCGGGGAAGATCGTTGAAACTTAACTAGTTAATACTTTAAAGAATTATTTGAAAATAATGATTTTAGAAATTTAAGGTTTTTAATCCTACGTGTTGATCCCTTTCAACTCTAATATAACCTCAACAATATTCTAATATATCAGACTATCTATTAAATAACGTGTTATTTCTAGACGACAGCATTTCATATCAGCATCTCTGCAGGTGGTTCTTTATTACCTATAGACTCATAAAAAAAGAAAGTAGAAATGTAGGCCTACCATTTTTAATGTTGTAATAAAGTTTTATGGATATATTTGAATTGTTATATTTTTGCAGATTTTTGTAAAAATATACTAAACAGTCTTATATTTATGTTTATATTGAATGAGAGTAATGGTGACAAAAGTTCAATATGATATGTAATATAATTATATTTTCTCTATTCTTAAAATTAGTTAAAAATTTAATACTAGGCTTAAACCGTATGAGCATTAAAACGGTTATTAGGGTATATTTTAAGTTATTTGTTTTGTTATCATTGTTATATTTATTCCTTAAATTCAACTATCTAAGGTTTTAATTTCATGAAATATATTATATTAATCATAAATAATTATTAAAATTGCTTCTACAAATACATTACAATGATAAGCAAAATTATATATTGCAATACTAAAAATCCTTCTATAAAAAATGTATTAACATGTAAATATATTGTTTGCGTGTGGGAGTTTGAAATGCTATTCATTTTCTTTCTATAAGCCTGTACAGATTTATGAAGACCTATATAAGCCTATTCATATTTAAAAATTAAAGTTTATATATCATTATATCTATTAAATTAGCTCTTCAAAAGAAACTGTTTTGCTCTTCTTCTACTATTATTTGACCTACAACAGACTATCAGAAAACTATTATTTTTCACTTCCCCCCTGTCTTAGGGACGTGTCTGTAAATAATTATCTTATTTTCACGTGAAGTGTATATTTATATATGTTACATACTATTGTATTATTTCAGACTTGGCCTATGGTAGGGTCGAGAAGTTGAGGAAGATTGAGTGTTATTGAACAAGTTATGGGGGATATTGTTAGTTATATTGCTGCAAACTATATGTAAATGCAAATAAGGCTACATTATAAAATAAAATGAGGAGAATAATCATTTAGTTTATGGTAGGCTCTTTTTGGGGTCGTATTAGTGTTTAATTTTATCATCCGTTAATTTAATTGTCACTAATGGTGATCAGTATTTGTTATTACATATAACCATAGGAAGAACTTTTTAAATAAAGTGTTTAGTATAAAGTTTAACCCTGTATATTAATAGCGTGTATTAATTTAAGAATATAAGAGCTGGCTAATGATGTTTTAAAGGAAGTGACCACAAATTTCTCAATAATATGAGGAGAACATCACATAAAGATCACAGTATAACAATGAGTATCTGACCCCCGAATATCTAACTAACCACATCACCACAAACAATACGTAAGTTTCTTACATTCTGCGAATCATCCTACTTGCTCATTATTCCTGTATATTATTTTCAATATGCTTTACGTTTAAATATTTTTCATCTTTCATTTGTTTTAAAAGGGTATTAATTTATATTAATACTTAATGACAATCGTGTTTAGTTTCTCTCGAGCTTAAAGATATGTGTAATGCAAGAATTTTCTTAAAAAAAAGTATTATCTTCCCCAATTTTGGATCGAATTGCTCGGATATATAGGGTCTAGACCTATGAACACTTATATGTTTGAATAAAGAATTGATTTTAATATTAGGGACCTGCTTTGTGCTGTTAACATTAATTTTGCTTTGGACCCTGAAGCGCCTTAAATATTTGAGTAAAACATGATTTTTCTTAAAAATAATATGTTTCTCACCATAGTTTGATCAAATTGCTTCTAGGACTATACACACTTATATGGTTGGATAGAGAATTGATATTATGATCAGTGCCCGGCTTTGTGCTCTTGACACAAATGGTTTGGGTCCCGGAGGCATTTTAAAATTTGTGTAGTGCAAGATTTTCCCCCACGTTTGGTTAAATTTTATATAAATATTGATATAAAATAGGATTCTTTAATGCAGATGATTTATAATATTTATTTTTGGGCCTTAAAATGTCTAAATTTTATATACATGTTGATATAAAATAGGATTCTGTTTGTAAAATTCATTTTTGGTCCTTAAAAAGGTCTTTAATGCATATTATGGTTTGTAATATTTATTTAGTTATAGCAGCGAATTCTTTAAGATTCATGTTAAATATTATGTAGCTATAGACGTTTCAACTGTCTAATTTAGTAACATATTTATTTGGTTGCAAGCCTGCAAATTACCCTAAACTCCTTAAAATAAACGTTTATGCTTTGACAGCTATAATATAACTGGATCGACACCTGCGGCTAAAATTTTCGAACTGTCGTCTGCACACCATTGTGTAAGAGAGAAGGAAATTTTCAAATATCTATTTTTTTCCTAAACATATACAAGGCAATCATTTCAACATCGTTCGCTAGTTTTTTATGAATATATAAATATATCAATGTATGATTAGTTAAACAAAAGAGATCTTGCTGATAAAAGGTTTGAAGAGCCTAACTA